>JBBMOL010000944.1:45164-57984 GCA_037954665.1 Laguncularia racemosa | reverse complement strand
AAATCTTTTGACCCCAAAGAAAATTCTTTGTTTTTCCATTTGATTTTAAGACCCAAAGCTTCTCTTGAATTTCCTAAGTTTTTGTAATTGAAGTTTTATGTGCTCACCAACCCGTCCATCCGCAGTTAAATTGTTTTACACCCAGTATCCCCCTATGTTCCAGCTCCACAGGGAGATGACAGGGTTTTTCCAATATAAAACATAAGGAACAAAACCATGGGGGGGTTTTGTAAGCTTTCGGTAGGCCCCATAACATCGTCAAAGCTTGTGCCTAATCCTTCTTGTTTGGATTGATGGTTTTTCCAAAATAGATTGATTTCTCAATTTGAAACTTCTGCCAATCCATTGGTTTGAGGGGGATGGGGTGGAATGCGAGGGGGGGGGACCCTGTATTTTTTTAGTAGATTTTTCCAAAATTTCTATTACAAAAGGGTGGCCCGTCCAAATAAACTTTTGGTGTCCCAAACCAGCAAAAATATAAGATTTAAAAAACCCAAAAAAACTTTGGCATCATTAGTTGGGTCGGGCTTTGGTTTTTTTAATTTTGAAAAATAATCCACGCAAAAGGATGTAAAATTCCCGAAAGAAGGGAGGAAAAGGGACCCAAAAAAGTCAATCCCCCCCATAAAAATATTTCACAAACAAGAATAGGGGGAAGGGCTTTTTCCCCTTTCTTCCAAAGTTGCCAATTTTTTTACAACTTCACAAGACTTACAAAACATAAAAAAATCACAAAAAATGTAGGCCCCAAACAAACCACACCCTAATCCCTTTTGACTGTCCCTTAGGCCAAAAATGTCCACCACTCATATGAGTGACAAAAGCAAGACAAAAGGAAATCGCTGAGAAAAACCCCCTTTTAATGATCTGATCAGCAAAATTTTTTTTTCCCAAAATAGGATCACCCATACAAAATTTTAGCATAAATTTTAAATTTTTTTTTTTTTTGAGCCCAGACAAATCATTAGATTGCTTAGTAACCAAAATTTTCAATATCAGCATCCCAAAATTTCTTTTGAAAAAAAAGAGATACCATCGGGAAAATCATTTTTATTGGTTTAAACCCTTCACTGTGGGGTTTTACTGGGGTGGGGGCAACTAATTTTTAAAAAGCCTTTCCTATCGCGTATTCCATAAATCAAACTCTTGTAATAAGAGTACCCCTCGTAAGTCTTGGTTTCGCCCCCTTTTTTCGCACCCGGTTTTTTGAGAGCTGCAGATCAATAAACAATTCCCTTATTACCAAGTAAAAAAACTTAATTTTTTAATGAAAAAAACAACACCAAGATTTTTTTTTTCCGTTGTGGAATGTTGCATTGAGCATTATCCAATGTTCGGAAGCGTAAAAAATGCATGAGAACCCTTTTCCAACTCTTTGGCCAAGAACGGCTAAAAAAATGCAAAATTTGCTTGCATCCCAAATTTCAAAGGGAAGGTTCCATCAGGTGGTTGATGATTGGAGCAGAAGTTAACTTTTCCCCAATATGTAAAAAAGCGTTTTTAAAGGCCTCTGAATAAAATTCCTTCTTTTTGCAGCAATCGCCCCAAAGGGGTTTGATAATCTTGGAAAAATCCGATAAAGGGCGTGATGAATCCTCACCCCCAGAAAGATAATTTTTTGTACCACTGGGAAAGGGAAAAGATTTAATCAATTTCTCCTTAGTTTTTTACGATTTAAGCCCCTTAGAGGATACAATAGACCAAAATGAACTCTGTTCAACCAAAAGGGACTTTTTTCTAATTCAAACACAGATTCTTATTATCATTTTTGAAGCACTTTTTGAAGGTTTTTCAAACAGAATAAAAAATTTAAACAAGACTGAAGTCACCCATAAAAACTTCTATGAATTCTCTACATAATCTAAAATTTTAACAAAACCTACACCTTTGGAATGTGGTTAGGCATTGCAAAGCCCAAAAGGCATCCTTTGATACGCAAAAGTATCGAAGGCAATGAAAGTATCTTCTTGATCTTTCGTGCCACTGGAATTGTAAAAACCCAAAAACCTCAAGACAACAATTTGAGATGGCCACCAAAAACGTTCAAGCATTTGATCAAAAAAGGGAAAAGGGAATGATCTTTTCTAGTTGATGCTTTAAACTTCCTGTAGTCAACACAAACCCCCCATCCATTCTAAACCCCGAGTGGGAAAATTAACTCCCACCATCAGAATAAAGCCTTTTTTCTTGGAACAATTTAAAAAATTGGACTTACCCATTTACTTCGGAAATTATAATCATCCTGCAAAGAAGTTTAAAGATCTCTTTTAACTCCCTCCATCATAGGCGGGGTTCAAACGACGCTGAATTTCCCCTTAAAGGGTTTAAAATTATTTTCCTTAAAATCTTGTGCATGGTGGGGGGGGGCAAAATCCTTTGATTCGCAGGGCCCATGAGGTTCTTTAACTCTCTTAACACCAAATCAACTGTTCTTCTTCTAAAGCACTTAGTTTGTTAGAGACTATCACAGCAAAGGTCTCATTTTCTCCTAAGAAGATTACTTTAATTTTCGGGAAAGGGGTTTTAATTCCGCTTTATCCCTGCACAATAGAGGGAAAAAGTTTTGTGTTAAAGGGGGAAAAAATTAAGTAGGACACATATACCTAATATTTTAATGATTCCAACTCCCAATCAGTCCTGAAAATAAGGATATTACAAGTTTTCTCCTTAAGATTTTTCAATGCTTTAATAAAGACCCTATTAAGTACAACTTTAAAACTCATCATCGCTATAAAATCAAATGTAGCCGTTTTAAGGGTCAATTAACCCACAAAAAAAACGGGGAAGATATCACTGGATTTTTCAGGCTCATAAAATTTAAATTTAATACTTCACCATCAACCCCATATGGGTTTACCGTCATGTACATCAATTTTCGTTTGGATTTTTAAAGAAAAATGGTCCCCAAATATATCAGATGAATTAGAAAATCATTTCCCAGTCAAGCACAAAAAAAATCTGCGGAAAAACCACCCTTTAAAACTTTACTAAAAATTTCTAAACCCCTCGGGTAAACATTGGCCCTATAGAAAGTTGAACAATAACACTTGTTTCCTTTCAAGGGACCAACATTTAAATTTTTTTGAAAATAGACAAAGGCAAACTTTTGATTAAAAGCCCCCAAATCACACTATTTTAGTGATTTCCAAGATTACCTTTTGCAAAATGGAACATACCGGGAACCCCTTACATTTAAAGGGGGAACCCCTTCTTCGGGAAAATAGCTAAAAACATTCCACCCACACAATCTTTCTTAAACCTTTCCTTTTTGTTGGTGAAAATTTCTTTAGAAATTAGCAAAGGGTACTTGCTTAATTGCACCCAAAAAAAGGGAATTTTTTTAACCTAACTTTGCGAAAAGTTTCAAGAATCTCCTTTCTTTAACTTCATTTTTTGGTTTGCTAATCTGGAAGGGAAAAAGGGGGTGTTGTTGATGACCTTTTGGGGGTTCAACGAGGGGGCCTTTGATCTGATTGTTTTTGGCTCAGGTTGCAGTTTTTCCCATCTCTTTCCCCAAATTTTTCGGGTCCTTTCTCTTTATCCCGCAATTTTTCCACTTCTCAAGGTAATTGCATTTGTGCTTTGCTTTTGGTTTGTAAAGCTTGAGAAGGTAACTTACCTTTAGTTTCTAACCCGTTTTTTAAAAAGAAGAAGTTGGCTTACCTGATTTTCCAAGTTTTGGGGTGCTCTCTTTTTCTCTCCTGAAATTTTTTTTGTATTAAAGGCAAGTATTTAACAATTTTCCTCAAAAAGACATACCCGAATGGAAGGAGCTTGTAAAAACTTGGTTTTATGGCTAGGTTTGGGAAAGTTAAAAGTTTTGTGGTTTATTTCCATATCTGAAATTAGGGTGATCCCCCACCAGGATTTAATATTTGATAGGGATCTATTCCTTTTGGCTGTCCCGGGAATCCCCTCAGCTTGGCATGTTCATGATTGTCATCTTTTCAATGTGGGGGACATGCGGTAGGATGATTTGGGGCAGCACAAATTCCCCAAACCTTCCCGCTGGGTATTTCCAAGAGCTGCTGCTGCACAAGGGAGGGTTTGGTTGAAATTTTATGTTTAAGGTTAGACACACTTACCTCATTTACCTTCCTTGAAGATACATCCCATACCCAAATTGTTGCGAATTAGCAGCCATAATGGGATCAATTCCCTAGCTTGACCAGGGGTTTTGTTTACATGGCGCCTCCACTTGAGCACCATCATCCTTCCCCTCCATTGGGGCACCCTTATAGAAGTATTGAATGAAAAGTTTTTCAGATATCCCATGTTTGGAAAGCTTGACAAATTGCTTTAACCTCCCCAATATTCTGAAGAGTCTCGATGTCCCTCTGTTTTATCCGCAAATTTCTCTTTCTTAAAACCAGCAGCTCTGATGTGGGGAAAAAAATTTTTCCCAAAAGGCCCACCATATTGTCCAATGGTTTGAACCTGGGGCAAAAAAAAAACCAAACTTTAGCTTTTTACTTTTAAAAAGAAAGGAAAAGCACTAACTTTATTTGATCGCGGTTTTCCTTCAGCCTCATGAACACACTATATGAACTCTTTCAAATGTTTGTGAGGATCTTCATTCTCAAGACCATGAAAGGGGGTACAGATGTAAACAACCCAATTTTAAATCAATTCAACAGAGTTTGGGTAGGAAAAATAAAGGGTTGTTGATTTACATTTGGGGCAGCCAATTCTCGCAAGTTCTTTCGGGGTTTGCCATATCGTCTTTTTTTCAGAACAATGGGTAATCAGACAAATCCTGCCAAATTCATTAGGGGGTGATCTAGCTTTTCTTCGAGCCTTTAAGAGTCTTCTATCTCTGGGTTATAAGTAGTTCACCTTCTAAGAAAAACAGTCATCAAGAATAGAAATAAATTTTAACCCCAAACCCCAGCAACGGCGCCCAAAAATTTTATGGGTGTCGAATCCAACAAAAATAAAAAACCCACCCAACAATGATATGATTTGCATATAGTAAAAGAGTAGGGGCGTGTCCACAGGTATTGGTTAAATATATTTCTATTCAAAGAGAAAAAAGAGGAAAAGAAAAATGGGGGGTTTATTTGTGAAACAAAAAAAAAGAAAAAAATTAAAATTTAGAATACCAAAAACAAAAAATAAATTAAAGACAAATAAAATTAATCTCACAATTCGGGGAGAATTAAACTTCTATAACCATTTGGCTAAAAATCTACTTACTACACATGTTCATCATCAAACAAAATTAAAATAAAAACATAAACAAGCCTCTATTCCCGTTTCCTTCTCGCCTCCTTCCTCCTTCTTGTCTCCAGGATTCTCCCAACTCCTCTAGTAATCATTTATATTTTAAAGAATGCATATGATCTTTTGCTAGCAAATACAAAATATCTTTCCCTTTTTTTTTAAATCTCAAAGTGAATAACGTCCACCTGGCACCCCTACAACACGGTCGTGGTCAAGACCGTGCCTTCTTCTGTGGGTAATCTACAATTCTTCATCCGTTTCAGTGTGACCACGGCTTCAACCACGCCAGATCCCAAGCCGTGTCATCCTCTGGTCGATGTTCCACAATTTCTCCTCTTTGTTAGTAATGCACGCTTCATCAAGCTTCCACCACGGTTTCCACCACGGCTTCCACTTACGCCGTTTCACTAACCGTTCTCTCTCCTTCTCATGCGTGTTACACGTTTGCTCCATGCCGTATCTCAAACCGTGCCTCCTTCTAGACAATTTCACGTCGTGTACTTAAACCTGTATTTCCGTTATTCAAACCAAGTACACGGCCGTGTACTTCAAATACACCCCATGTACTTTCCTCTCGGTGTAAAAACCTGTCTTTGATCCAATTGTAGACGACTCTCTAATTTTTCTTGAATTAGCACCCTTGACTCCATTAACCTGATTTGTCACCATAATAGAATTAAATCATTTCCTTTTATTTCTATAAAACAATAATAAATTAACACAATCATACTATAAAGATTAATATAAAATGCTCTATCAATTAGTGTCCAAATAAAGGGTGATGACTGTAATGGGAAAACACTGGGAGGATTTGAAGATACTTGAACAAATTGAACCTACAGATCTACCAACAGCACTGCAAAATATTATATATCAAACTGCAAACGCGCCTAACATACAAGAAAATATCTATCCCTTAATGTGTTACGCAGGGCCTTATCTAATCTCCTAATACCATGAAAATTCAAGGAAACATATTCATACCTCTTGCAAATCAAGGTAACCTTGTGACTCATCATCGATAGTATATTGCACAATGTTATATCTGCTGCACTGTAACAAAATTTCAAATTCTACTATCCCCCCATCCTATCCTTTTCACTTGCATTGGTTGGGTAATAAAAGGGGTATGCATGTTACCCATAGGGAAAGTACCGTAACGAACAAAGTATCATGATGAAATCTTTTGTGATATAGTCCCTATGCATGCATTCCATTTACTTGTGGGTCGCCTTGGTTGTATGATCGACAGGGGATACATGATGGTTTGAAAATACCTACAGTCAACATGCGATCACGCAAGTTTTTATTACCGTTTACTTCATCTGAGGTCTAGGGTTTTCAGAAACATATCAGAAATTTCCATCCACTACCATTGTTAGTCGAAAGAGCAAAAACAAAGAATACAGTTTATTCCATAACTAATCCTCTAGATTTGAGGGCAAATCTTTCAGAAGCCGAGGAGATGATGGGAAAATTTCTGACACTATCAACCTTTCAGAACCCAATTTGAATGATGATCCAAATTCTCATATTTACCTTATTTTTATTCTAATAAAAATTTGAGAATAATCTTATAGTACAATTAATTCTCCAGGGATGCCAATATGTCCTACAACTCCCGTTGGACACAGAACATTTTTCAGATGACAATCAAAGACCCGTTGCGATGTTTTCTTATTCCAGGCATTGGATCATGAAGACTTATGTTATTTTGTATCTTTAATGTTTTATGAACTATTTTGGTTTTGGACACTTTTATTTCCTTGTAATTTTCATTTAGGTTAGCCACCTTAAAAGTGGCAAACTTGTAATTTTGAGCACTTTTTAACCCTAGGATAGCAAGTATAAATACTTGCTTACGAGAGGGTTTGAAGGCCATATTTTGCATAATTATAGTTCATTTCACGTGAGGATTAGGGTGAATTGAGAGTTCATTTCATTCTTCTCTAGTGTGTCATATCTAGGGTGAATTGAATAGTTCTTGGACATATTTGCTTCCTATTATTTTCGAATTCTTGTGTTTAATTAAGATCCTTTGCATTTGAATTCGGTTTTTGATATGAACCACGCCAACCCTGACGAAACCCAATACCAATACGTTCGAAATTCGTTGCCTAAGACGCCCAAACACCTAAAGTGGAAACCGCGACCCGTTGTCTATAAGCGAGACAAGAACCTGGTATAAAAATGAGACGCCACAATCGGGATGGAAGACCGATTGATAAGTCGGGATGAACACCACGAAATCAATCCGATAAGTTCGATTTAGTTCTTGAAGAACCAAGAGAGTGCCTCTCAAAAGTGTTTAATGTTCAAAGATGTCTAATCTAAGTTGTTCTAAACCCTAGGAGCTTTTATACCAGGTTACAATTCGTGTAAAAACAAGTCCAAAACGACGTAGTTTAGTTAAGTGACTAAAAAACGCGAAACAGAACAAACTGGCCGACAGGGGATACACGGCCTGTGTACACGCCGTGTACTTTTCTTGCAACTTCGGGCAACATACACGCCTGTGTACTTTGGCCGTTATCTTTCTGTGCAACTTCTGGCAACATACATCCCGTGTACTTTAGCCATGTATCTTTCTGTGGATTTGCTTGACTCCATACACGGCCGTGCCTTGAAAATACACGCCCTCTTCAACCCGTGTCCATTATAACTTGTACAAAAGCAAGGGTCCTTCCCATGGTTGTTCCAATCCGTTCCAACTTCATGATTGCTCCAATCCTTTCCCGGCTTCATAGACAACCTTTATCAACCCGTTAATGCTTCCTTGAATCGTTTTGCTCGATTTCTTGTGATCAGTCCAGGCGGCATTTCAAGAGGATCCACATTTCTTCTTCCGACTTGGCTCTCATCCCGGATCTCATCATGTTTTTCCTTGAAGATTACTTTCTTGAAATTGATTATCACTTGTGGAAAGGGGTTCTTAGAATTGAAGATTTCTTTGAATTTTTTTATTATTCACGTGGGATTATATGTGATTAGTGTGATGTTAGAAGATTATTATTGTGGTATCACAATTGCAACATTGAGTATTTGGATTTCATTGCACCTTCACTAGGTTCACGTAATTTTGCCCTTTTTGGAACCGGTTTTGTTGTTGACTTGAGTTTGTTTTTCTAAGTCTTTTAATTGTGCTTCCAAGTGATTTAGGACATCATAATACTAGTACTTAGATTATCTTTGTGGGATGACCTTGTACTTAACACTATATTGCAAGCACAATAGGTACACTGCCTATTGCTTCATAGTTAGAATTAAGAACGGGAATTTCAAAATTTTAAAACTAATATTTGGCTATGAATAGTGATCACTATTACCTAATGCATTTCGAAATAAGGTTATAGTCTTCTAATCGAAATCACCATTATAAGGGCGAATTTCCCCACCTTTAAGTACCTCATTTTGGGCCCCTAGAGGACATGACTGACATGTAGACCGACTTATGTTCTCATCCTTTACCTCATATAAGTGCAAAGGAAAGAGCTCAGTCACTAAGGGAAGGTATAAGAATAATCTTCACCTAAATTTGGTTTGGGAGTATAAGTGGACTTGTAGAACTACTTTAATTTCTCAAATGTAGTTTGATATTGTTCAGTCCATTGAAAATTTGCCAAGTTCCTCAAGACCTTGAAGAACTTAGAACACTTATCTCCACTTTTGGAAATGATCTTATTCAGCACAATAACTTGTCATATTGTCGTTGTATATCTTTTATTGACTTGGGGTACATCTCTAGTACGACTTATGTCTTCTCTAGGTTACCTTGATGCCACACTATGTGACCATGTATCTAAAGAACTTGCCTAATGGTGCCTCAAAGACACGCTTTTAAGGATTTAGCTTCATATTATATTACCTTAGGGTATTAAATGTCTCTTACAAGTCTTAGAAATGGTCTTTAGGCCTAATGCTTCAGATAATCATATTGTCAACATACACCTCAATATTCTACCTAATTTTGTTGTTCAAACATTTTTATTACCAACCTCTGATCAGTAGACCCAATATTTTTTAGGCTAAAAAGCATAACTTTATAATAGTAAGTGCTAAAGTTGGTGACAAAAGAAGTGTATACTTTATCCTTTGCTCTATCTTAATCTAGTTATAGTTAGAGAAAGCATCTATAAAATTAAGTAGCATATAGTTGGAGTAGAATCGAATGAGTTGGTTAATTCAAAAGAAGGAAAATAGTCCTTTAAGTAGACTCTATTAAGGTCCATGTAGTCGATACACATTCGCCATTTCCCATTGGACTTCCTAACTAGTACATAATTGGCTAGCTAGGTCAAGTAACATTCCTCCCTAACAAATCTCGCTTTTTAGCAACTTTTGCATCACTTCCTTGATAGTTGTTTGCTACTCTAGTGTATAGCATCTCTTTTTTTCTACTTGACAACTTTAGCATTGCAATCAATATTGAGGCAATGCATCATCACCACAAGAGAGATGCTTAGCTTGTTTAATCGGAATCAAGCAAACACATCGCCATTGGACTTGAGGAAGTCAACGAGCTGATGTTTAAGTTCTATAGGCATTGACATTCCAACCTGCATGGTTTGCTTAATGCTACTATTAAGCTAAATTTCTTCTATCTCCTTAGCTAGTTCTCCTTTAGAACTCAACTTCTATAGTGAAGACCTCCTCTCACTTTAAGGCCTTCAAATATAATGTGCATGTTAGTTCTCGATATCCTTTGCACATACATACTCCTTTAGCATTGAGAATTTCACCTAAACGTGCGATGTTGAGGAAAACATCTTAATTGTGTTCTAACATGGTCGTTTAAGTATTACATTGTAAGGCAACCAATAGTCTACCACTAAGAAATCTACATTACACTAGGCCATAATATCATCATCCTCGAGCTCCATGAAGAGGGTGATGATGCCCATAGCCCATAAAAGTTAGTTATTGAATCCATACAAATCATGATTGTATGGCTTCATATTGGTCTTGAACTTGGGTTGCATTTAGTTGAAAGCATGTTTAAAGATTATATTTACAAGCTGCCTATGTTGACCAGGATCTTCTTTACATGAATTTGGTAATCCTTGCACTAATCACTAGGGCATTGTCATGGGGTTTGAATCCTCTTAAGGTCTTCATCAAAGAAGGATATAGATGTATCTACTCTCAACTTCTTGCCATATAAGCTCATCACTTGTTAGCTAGTTAAGGCTATAGTTAAGCTCAAAGAGCTTGGCTAGTCTCCTCTTTAGGGGCTCTCAACATTAGTATTAATAACACTATTAGGGCTCTATTAGGGAAATTGTTATTATTGCCTTCTTTGACTTATTGCAACCTTTGAGTAGGTCATTCAATGAAGTTGTTGGGGTTAACAATATATTCTCGAAGATATTCATGTTAGATAAGATCTATGAGAGCATTTTTGAGCTGATAGCACTTATTTGTATTATGACTCCTATCTTTGTGGAAGTCATAGTATTTGTTGGAGTTTTTCCAATTCGGACTACTCCATAGTCTTATTGGTTTAGGCCGGATACCCATGTAGTGAACTTCCATGAAAATATCTCCTACTAGCCATTTCAATAGGGTATATGTTATAAAGCTTGGGATGGTGCATTTCCTGTCTCTTTCACCATTATCCCATGATGACTCTTCACCTTACTTTGGGTCTAAGTGGTCTTTGATGGATCCTTTATTATCCTTCTTCTTAGCCGACATGCTCTAAATGGACTGCCACTTAGTTAGGATAAAATCCTCCTACTATATGTACTTCCTCGCTTTTTCCCTAAACTCTTCAAAGTTTTTAGGCTTGTTCTTCATGAAAGATTTGAAGAAATCTCCAATAGGCTTAACACCAGGAATTACAACATTGAGGGCAATACCTTTATTGATAACAGAGATTTCTAACATTGCAAAGTTCAATCGAGCAAGGTGGTCCCTGATTGGCTCATCATGACCCTATTTAATTAGGTTTAGGGTTGATGAGCCTTTCATGGGGAGCTTGTTAGCTAAGAAGTGTTGCTGGAACTAGCTGGCTAATTTATCGAATGAAGAGATAGAGTTTTGTGGTAAATTGTGATGCCATGTATGAGTAGTCTTGCATAGGGTACCTAAGAAAGCTTTACAAGTGACCATATCACCAAGACTGTGAAAGTTCATCATTGTTGTCAAATGGCATAGGTGATCGTCTAGGTCTATGGTCCCATCATATATGTTAAGCTATGGAGGTGAACATTTAGAGGTATGACCTCATCTTGGATTGCTTGAGTGAAAAAGATCCAATTTATTGAGAATCTATTTAATGGAGCAGCCATCTTGCTCTCTTTCAGGTTGGAGAACTTTTGATATAATCATGAATTTGGTTGATGCTCATGTCATCGACTTGTTTGTAAGCCCGTGCATGAGCGTCTGATTACTTGGGTACGTTGCTTCGAGTAAGATGGCCATTGTGACTACGCGATGTAGTTGCTATGGTAATATGTGAATGTGCTCTTCCTTGAGATGCTGCAGGCAAGATTGGGTCAATAGGAGCAAGGTTGCGTTTTCCAAAAACTTAGCTTAATGAGCTACCTATCGAACTGGTGATGGTAGCAATGGTGGAAAGTTGTTAGGCAGTGGTTTTAGAGAATGTGTAGACATATTCTCCAATTTTGGCATATTGTTGAGCTACTCTAATTCCGCCACTTAAGCTTAGAGTTTAGTGTTATCATTATGTATTATCTCAATTTAGGTAGCTAATGTTTGGATGGCTCTTTTTTGTTTGCTTTAATCTCTTAGCTAACTAGTAGAAGTCACACCACCAAGCAACATTTTATGAGCATAGTTTGCATCTTATGAAAGTTTTGAGGATCTTAAATAGAAAGAAGGGTCTGACTAGCATCAATAAATGTAAGCTAACTAAGAAAAAGTCATTCTAACAGTTACTTTGATTTGGGATATTTAAGTGGAGAGCGTTTAGGTCGAGACTTAGATGTTTAAAAATCATTACATGTGGAAAAAAGTTGTGAAGAAGTTTTCTAATAAAGAGCTTGAAAATTATGTTGGAAATTTTGCTAAAGTTAAAATGTCAAGTGCTCAGTAAAATCTCATATTACATTTAGATAACTGTAAAATATCTAACATTAATTGGCAATTTTTTAGAAAGATGAAGTGAAAGAAATGGGTAGAAATCAAAGAAAGAAAGGAAAGGAAAAGAAATGTAATTTCATTTTGTATTTGGGTATTTAAGAAGAAAATAGAAAAAAATGGAAAGAAATGTTTTCATTCTAATATTTAGTTTAGATCACATAAAGGAAATCAAAGTATTTATGATGTGCCTAAATGATCAAATTCAAGCACATGAAACCAATTGAAGAACCACTTTAATAGATTCCAAAAATGGCGTGAAGAACAAACTTCAAACCCCAAATGTCTAATGATAATCACGCAAGTAACAATGAGAGTTTCAATTCACAATTTGCAACTTCCGCAAAAGGATTACTGATAAGTCGCAAAATACCCTTATCTAGAGTAATGAAATTGTGCTTTATTGTTGAATTTTTAGATGATTTGTTAAAGAAAAGGATGCTTAATGGAATGAATGTTAATTTCAGGATCTTCTAGAGTATTTGGAGCTAAGGGA
>JBBMOL010000944.1:18217-44664 GCA_037954665.1 Laguncularia racemosa | reverse complement strand
AGGCATGGGTGTGGCTGTTGCCCATGCTGTTGCGCGTGCTGCCCTACTGAGTGCTTGGCGGAGTGCGGAGTGCGGACTGTGCTGTCGAGCTGCGGGAGTGCGGAGTGTCGTTCCAGTCATCGCTGAAGTCTAAAGTCATCAGTGATCTGGGGTGCTGTCCTGTCTCATCACTTCAGTCAGTGGTGGCGTCGGCATTGTCTCATTATCAGTCGTCACGTCGTCACATCATCCATCAGTCGTCACGTCATCACTCGTTAGTCTAGCTCCAGCATATAATTTTTTTTTTGGGTCAGCACCTCGGTGGGCCAACCCTGCGCCCATGGGAACTGCCCGCCCCACCCCGTGGTCAAGCGGGCGCGAGCTAAAATGGCTTCGCAGCTTCAGCGGGTCAAATTTTTTTGCCCGCCCCGCATTTTTTTGCGGGCCGCAATTACCAGCTCTAGTAGTATGCATGTTACACAAAGGGTAAAGGTGCCAATAAGTGTTGGAAAGAAATATCATGATGAGATCTTATGTGATGTGATTCCCATGTGTGCCTTTCATTTACTTTTGGGTAGACCTTGGATGTTTGATAGGAAGGTGTTACATGATGGATTCAAAAACACTTACATGTTTCGGAAGGGAGGGTCTTGAATAGTATTGACACCTATGTCTCCATCAAAGGTACACGATTTCCAAGAGTAGGCTAGGACTACTTCTGTTTCTTCTAATAATCAGGCAAATGAGGTGACAAAGCATCTAGGTTCAGTCCAAGAAATGACTCTAGATTTGAGGGAAAATCTTTCAAAGGCCCGAGAGATGATGGGAATCTACCCTATGATCTCGATAGTCAGGGAACTTGATTTAGATGATGATCCAAATCACTCGCATGTATACATTTTCTTTATCTAATAAAGTTTGAATGGTAATTTAGCAGGTACAATGATCAGTCTTCACAGGATGTCACATGACCTACATTGTTGATCAAATTGGGAACATCATTGGACTCATATCCAATGCCTGCTGTGATCATAATTGACTTGACGAATTGGCTCTTTGAAGGCCATTATTTTTGTACTTGTAATTTTATCTTTGAACCGGTTACTTTGTAATCATTTTAGGACATTTTACTTGGTTGTATTTATTGAATTTAGGACTAGCCACACTAGTGGCATAAACATAATTTTTTTGACATTTTAACCCTAATTGGAGCAATTATAAATACTTGCTAAAGTAGGGTTTATGAGAGCTTTTTGGACTATATTTTTAGATTGGAAAAACATGAGGGTTGCCTCCTTTTTCACATACTCTTATCGTTTCTTAAGTAAAGTGTGGTGAGTGGGGATTTGATTCTTGTCATGTTTAGTATCAACAACATTAAATCCATCTTAATTCCCTATTAGTGAGTCATATCTGGTGAGGAATTAGTTTATCTTTTTATTGTAATATTCATGCAATTTTAGGGTTGGAATTCAATTGATTTCATATCCTCTTGATTGTGTTTAGTGTAATTGATCGTTGCCAACCGTAGTTTTAATATTTATAATGCCTGTTCCTAATTCTAACTACGTTGTAATAGGCAAGTGTACCTATTGTGGACGTAATATATTGTTAAGTACAGGGTCGTCCCATAGAGATACACCAACTACTAGTACTAACTTCGTTCCTATTATCTAACTGACGCTCAAATATGTTGGTTGAAACTTAATTACTCTAATCTTAAAACTAATAACTCGCTAACAACAATGGTTCTGAAGATTTATCAATTAACAAAAGCAACCTAGATCTTATTCTACTCCTTCTCTATCATGTAATTCATTAGATTTATGAAGATTGGCGTAGTTGACTTCTTATATTGTCAGATTCCCTAGTCAAGTTAACTACTTTCTCAAGTATATTAACCTATCTAATCCTAGGTTTATCAAATAGGATCTCTCCTTAGTTAATAGCAACTTAGAATTGCATAAAGCACATGAATTCACATCAAAATAATCGATGTAAACAGAAGACTCTTGTTTCCTATCTCTAGAAGAACAATCAAATCTCATTAATTGCATTAAATCTAATCATAAGAGCAATTTGTAAATTAACTAATATGATATCATGCATAAATTCATATTTCGGATCTATGAATCTAAGAAACAATTGAAAGGCATGCAATTAATCATAAGAAAGTTAACAACTTCGCATTAAAAACCGAATCTTCATCACATGATAGAGAAGTTTCGAATGAAATCTAGATTTAGAGTCCACTCCTCCATAATTTGAACAAAAGAAATACAATTACGAGAAGAATAAATAAAATTCATAGTCACAACCCTTAAAAATAGAATCTTCTTCTTCGTGGGTCTTCAATCTCCTTTTGAAATGATAGAATCTTCTTTCTCCTGCTGCTATGAGTGTCAGAGCAAGTACAAAATTCGTAACCTTTTTTCTAGGGCAAACTAACGGTTTATTTATACATGTACCCGGGTTGGATACATATACGAGCGGATACACGAGTCGTGTATCTCATTCGTGTATCTCATGCTTGCTTCCAAGTGTCCTTATGTGAATATACACGAGTAAGTACATGGGAGTGTACATTGGTCGTGTATTGAAACATCGTTGAACAGCAGCAAAACTTAGATACACGAGCAAAGTACATGGGCGTGTACTTTGATCGTGTACTTTCCAAACATCCACTTCAGTATACACAAGCAAAGTACATGGGCGTGTATCTCGCTTGTGTACTTTTCAGAATTCTTTTCTTCACATGTATTGTATCTAATTCCTTCCAAACTTGATCCGACTCTTCAAAACTCCTTCCCTTAGCTCCAAAATACTCTAGAAGATCCTGAAATTAACATTCATTCCATTAAGCATCCGTTTCTTCAACAAATCATCTAAAAATTCAATAATAAAGCACAATTTCATTACTCTAGATAAGGGTATTTTGCGACTTATCAAACTTCCCCACACTTAAATCTTTGCTTGTCCTCAAGCAAAATAAAACATTAATCAAACTTCTCATTAATCATGATTATCGTTACCAAATAATACTACTCACACATTAACATTTATGAATTTTAATCTTTAAAGCTCAATGCAATCCCTCAATCTAATGAGTGTGCTTCTCACCTTGTTGTGAAAGTATTGTGACAATGATACTTTAGTCAAATTTCTAGGATTAATCAGAGTAGACCAATCTTTACCCTTATCATTTTAACAATGGCTTTCATGATCAAAATTAGACACAAGATCAATCAAAGCAAAAGGAAACGTGGTACATTTCAACCACCATTTAAAAGTCTAATATCTTCTCAATTATCTCTCTTAATGAGCAATCAATAATGAAAATACATTGCATCTATGTTTCCCCTAGATTCCTCCTCCTTTTTGGTTGATCTCTTCAAAGATTTTATTCTTTGTAATAGTTCACTGGTTTCATCCTTTTTTTTTTTTTTTTTTGGGATCTTGCAACCCATGTAATGAGTTTTCAGCCGATAATCCTAGGCTAGTCACCCAAGTTAACGAACGTTATCCCCTCAATTGAGGGCATTCCTATGGGCTTAATTACTCGAGTTACAAGACCCTCTCAACTTTTGCCTTTATGGTATTTCATTTTATTACGGTAATTTCCTCGGTTGGCTGATCTCAGGCCAGACGACCTTAGGTGACCAGGTTTTAAAGGAACCCCATCGAACCTCTATTACCTTAACTTATTATTTTGACTAGTTAGTAGCGGAGTCAAACTTCGCTCTTCTGAGGGACCAAAGCCTGCCCATACTAACCAATCCTTTATTTTTCAAGTATAACATGCTTTCATTAAATTATTACTTTAAAGAGATCTTCTAAGAAGGATCACCAAGAGAATCATTTCATTTGCCCTTTCATGAAAGATTAAATGGCTCTCAAGATCTTTGAGTTTCACAACGATTTTATCCCATAACTTTGACTAAGTATCAATGTTCCAAAGAAGATAAAGGTGACATGCACAACACTCTTTTAGAGGAATTCATTCACTAAATGCTAAAATACTATGTAATTTGCAATCATGATTTCAAAATTCGATTATCAAGCAAAAAGAGAAAAACAAAAATTAGGGGAAATTTTTGAATGACTCATACAATTCAGCACAACCCTTATCAAAATCAAATTTCTTTAGTATCCCCTTCCCCACACTTAGATTGAGACATTGTCCCCAATGTCTTTATCATTCAAGAACGTAATGAGAAATAAAGAGATAAAAAGAAAAGGAACTGAGACTTCCCGGGATTAAACAGGTGATGGACCAATTGCATAGCTAGCAGAATGTCGATCAGGATGAACTAGCACCATCCCGCTTCCTCTTAGCAGGGGTGGTCTTCTTCTTCTTGGTAAACTTCGGTTTAACTGCACAAGTCTTTTTTTTGAACATCTGAATCAATCACAATGGTCTCAAAACAGGTTAGGTTCTTTAATTACACAAAGAAAATGATAGGACTTGCATTGGGTTTCCGAAACAAGGAGGAAGATAGCACAGTTGAGATACCAAAAGGTACACGATCGTGACCTAGTTGTGTATCTACCATCTCATAAATGCACAAATTACCATAGGAACACTCAAAATCAGGTCTTGTGGCTTTAGTATATTATCAATCTACCTTCCTGAAGGCAAAAAATGTAACTACAACACACCCAAAGCATCCTTAAACGATAAAGTTCGAATCTTGATTCTAAGAAGCTAGGTGTGATAGTTTAGTGATCATAAAAAAATGGCCTCATAACTTGGTTTCTAAGAAGAAGATTGGGAAAGAAACACAACAACATTGTTCCAGAAACCTACAAAATCAAAGTCCCAAATATTCATGTTCAAACCCTAACTGTCGATTCACTTGTTTGGCAGCCACTCATGACATTAATCGTACATGCATTCACGTGAGTTCAAAATATCTACAGATCTATCAACAATCGACTTCCAAAATGCGAAATCCCTCATCATACCATCATCATAGATGCAAGCATGTATGGTAGTCGTAAAAGAAAATCGAGCAACAACCGTATCACAATAAGTATTGAAGAAGAAGAAGAGAAAACTTACTTACCTTGAGTCCTTGAAATGGAAGAAATTTATGGTGTGGAAAGAACAACCACGGTATGGAGGAGTAAAGTGGGAGTGAGTGGGTCAAATACACAAATGGAGAATGGGTCGTGTAAATGGTAGAGTGAAGTGAGGAGTCCTTTTATAGTACGAGCAGAAAAAATAGATACACGACCAAAGTACACGGTCATGTACTTTGGTCGTGTACTTTGGATTCCTTTCCATGGGTTAGATACACGACCAGGTACACGAGCATGTACCTTGTTCGTGTATCGTGGGAGAGCATTCTGTGGGTTAGATACACGACCAGGTACACGAGCGTGTACCTTGTTCATGTATCGTGGGAGAGCATTCTGTGAGTCAAATACACGACCAGGTACACGAGCGTGTACCTTGTTCGTGTATATAGTGGGGGTGTTCTGTGGGTCAGATACAGTACCAGGTACACGAGTGTATACCTTGTTCGTGTATCGAATTGTGCCTTCTGTGGGTCAGATACATGACCAGGTACATGAGCGTGTACTTTATTCGTGTATCTCTGATATGTACACAATGAGCATATTTTGAAGTGCACGGGAGGGCACACCGTGGCGTATTCTCCTTTTTTATTGCAAAGTCAATTTAGACACCCTCTAGCATGTGTGAGAAACCGGATACACCACTAGTGTACCCAGTTGTGCAGATCAAAGTACATACTTGTCATCACTTCATCTTGCATTCCCTTGAAAAGGTCTCCCATCCTGAATTTCCCCACACTTAGAGCTTAAAAGAAGCTCTATTAAGGTGACTTTCATAGAATCCAAACTTGGTTAGCCCCTCTATAGCTTATTGTCCTGCAAAAGTTACTCCAAAACAATGGGTGATAATAAAGAAAGTAATGAGTAAAGAAGAAAACTTACTTAAGCAACATGGGTTGCCTCCTAAGAAGCGCTGTTGTTTAACGTCGTTAGCTCGACGTAATGAACCGATGGAGCTCAAATGGAGATGAGAATGAGGTTCAGCTCCTCCTTGTCTTCCAACACTGTTTTGTCCCCAAAGTAATGCTTCAGCCTTTAGCTATTCACCTTGAAAATGCCTTTCTTGGAGATTTAATAACCCAAAACAATACCTTCTTTTGCCATAAAATGACACTTCTCCAAATTTAGGACCAGGTTAGTATCTTCACAATGTTGCAACACTAACTCAAGATGGTGTAGACACTCATCAAAAGAATTCTCGAAAACAAAAAAATCATCCATGTATACTTCCATCTTGTCTCCTACCATACCTTCAAAAATAGCCATCATGCATCGCTGAAAGGTGGCTGGAGCGTTGCATAATCTGAAAGGCATGCGTCGATACGCGAAGGTCCCAAAAGGGCATGTGAATGTCGTCTTTTCCTGGTCTTCGAGTGCGATAGGAATATGAAAATATCTAGACATCCCATCAAGGAAACAGTAATATGCACGACCGGCTAACTTTCAAGCATTTGGTCCACAAATGGAAGAGGAAAATGATCCTTTTGAGTTACATCATTTAGCTTGCGGTAATCTATACAAGCTCTCCATCCAGTGACAGTTCTCATCGGGTTGAGTTCATTTTTTTCATCCGGTACCACTGTCATACCGCCTTTCTTCGGAACTACTTGAATGGGGCTCACCCATGAGCTATCAGAAATCGGGTAGATCATTCCTGCATCAAGCAATTTGATGACTTCCTTTTTTACAACATATCTCATATTTGGATTAAGTCGGCGCTGCGGTTGTACCACTGGCTTGACACAATCTTCCATCAAAATTTTGTGTGTACAAAACGATGGGCTAATCCCCTTTATATCTGCAATTTTCCATGCAATTGCTTTCTTGTGTTGCCCCAGGACATGCAATAACCTTTCTGTGATCTCGATCCAGATTTGATGCAATTATGACTGGAAGTTTAGAATCTTCTTCCAAAAATGCATATTGAAGGTAGTCTGGCAGTTGTTTCAATTCTAGCTAGGTGGTTCCTCAATTGAAGGTTTCGATCTCTGAATGGTGGATCTATTCATACCTTCAAAGCTCTTTCTTCTCTCAACTCAGGATTATTATTAAGCTGATTGACAACTGCTCTAATCGCCATACTTTCAGGTTGCTCTTTCTCCCCATTCATCAAACACAATTCCAATGCATCACCAATCAACAGGTCTTGCAATGAATCCGAAATTGCAAAGTCAAGGTAGTCGATTGCATAGCATGTATCATCATGGTGCAGGCTTTGTCTAAGGACGTCAGGCATTTTCACTATGACCTCTTCATTTCCCATTCTCAACACTAACTTCCCATCCCCAACATTAATTATAGCTCTAGCAGTAGCCAAAAATGGCCTCCCCAATATAAGAGGGACCTCCTACATCTGCTTCCATGTCAAGGATGACGAAATCCGCCGGGAAGATGAAGTCCTGCACCTTCACTAATACATCTTCAACTACTTCTCTTGGGAATTTGACTGATCGATCGGCTAACTGAAGACTCATTTTGGTTGGTTTCGGCTCTCCAATACCCAATTTCTGGAACATCTTGTATGGCATCAAATTAATGTTGGCTCTCAAATCATCTAATGCCCGTTCTTCAGATAAATTCCCTATCAGGCAAGGGATGGTAAAGCTCCCAGGATCTTTTAACTTCTTTGGGAGTTTGTTCTGAATTACCGCAGAGCATTCTCCTCCTTCAAGCTTCCTTTTGTTCAATAGAAACTCTTTCTAAAATTTTGCATATCTTGGCATTTGTGATAATGCCTTAACCAGTGGAAGGTTGATATGCAATTGCTTGAATATCTATAAAAATCTACCATAGTGCTCATCTGTTCTGTCCTTCTTGAGTCATGCTGGATAAGGAACATTGGGCTTGTATTCTGAGATTAATGGAGGTGATGATTTCTCTTTAGGTGATTTTTCTGAATGCTTTCCCCCTTCTTTGAGAACTACTTGTTCTTTTGCTGGTTCAGTCACCTGACTCTCTTCTTCTTGAACCTTTGGTTGTAGTTCCTTACCACTTCGTAATGTGACAGCTTTAACATGTTCTCTAGGGTTGGTTTCCTGTGTTTCCGGTAGTGAACCTTGAGATCTCTCTGACAGAAGTTAGCTATCTGACCGACCTGGTTTTCAAGATTGTGTATTGATGCCTCATGATTCCTCAGAGCCGGGTCTTGATTTTTCAGAATTAAATCAAGGACTTCTGTCTGTCTTCTGAATCCTTGATGAATTTTGTGAGGAGATCTTCAAGTGGCGGTTTGGAACTTTGGACCATTGGCCTCTGATAACCTGGTGGAGGATTCAGATTGCCCTTCTGAATATTACTGTTGTTAGTCCAAGAAAAATTTGGGTGATTTCTCCATCCTGGGTTATAAGTATTGCTGTATGGATTGTTCTGGGGCCGAATTGGGTTTCCCAAATAATCCACTTGCTCTGTTTGCCCTTCTTCACCACCTGAGGGTTCCACAATAGCTAGCTGATGTTGTGCGATAGCCAACCCGTCGATCTTTCTAGATAAAGCCTCAACTTTGGACATCATAGAAGTAGCCACATCCACTTCAAGAATGCCTGCCACCTTCTTTTCTCTGCCCCTACCATGTGACCATTCATAATTATTTGCGGCCATGTCTTCAAAAAGAGTCAAACTTTCTTCAGGAGTTTTATGGTTCAAGGTGCCACCAGCGGCATCTACTGTTTGTCTCGTTTGATAGTTCAACCCATTATAAAATATCTGAACTTGAAGCCACTCTAGGATCCCATGGTGTGGGCATTTCTGCATTGAGTCCTTGAATCTTTCCCAGGTTTCATACAACGTCTCCATGTCATACTGATGATAAGATTGAAGCTCAGCTCGAAGTTTAGCGGTCTTTGAAGGAGGGAAGAATTTGTCCATAAACTTCTTAATCAGACCTTGCCATGTAGTAATGGAGTTCCTTGGTAAAGAATTCAGCCACTGCTTAGCCTTGCCTTTCAAAGAGAATGGGAAGAGCCTGAGGCAGATCGCATCATCACTAACTCCATTAAATTTGAAGGTATCACATATCTCCAGAAAGAGTTGGATATGCGCATTTGGATCTTCATCTTGTAAACCATCAAATTGAGTATATTGCTACACCATCTGAATCACGGCAGGCTTAAGTTCAAAATTATTTGCCTCCA
The DNA here is from genome assembly GCA_037954665.1 of Laguncularia racemosa. Lineage (NCBI taxonomy): Eukaryota > Viridiplantae > Streptophyta > Magnoliopsida > Myrtales > Combretaceae > Laguncularia > Laguncularia racemosa. The sequence goes on along the minus strand of JBBMOL010000944.1, from coordinate 35,476 downwards.
CTCGAGGACTGACTATGCTAGAGCTAACGCCTATCAAGTTTGGCTTGGCAAAATCAGAATTGGTTCTAGGTGGCTCATTAACTCGGCCGTCTCTATTATCAACCAGTTGATGATTCGGGGGATCCACAACAACATTTCCTTGATTTAGCTCTTGAGCACGATTATTGACTTGATCAGCCATTTCTTCCTTCAGTGATTCTCCTTGAATACCAAATGATGTTGACTCAGTCGAGTGTTGCTTTTTCAGATAACGACGAATAATTTTCACTGGCTCAGGATTAAAAACAGCATGTTCCTTGGAGCGACTTTGGTCATGCACTGTAAACGTAATATAAATCAATTATGAGCTCCAAATTCTCAGGAAGAAAAGGGAAAAAAAAAGAAAGAAAGAAATAAATTGGTTAAATTAATAAGTAAAAAGTGTTTTTAATATTGGTGTATCCCCGGCAACGGCGCCAAAAACTTGATCATTGCCAACCGTAGTTTTAATATTTATAATGCCTGTTCCTAATTCTAACTACGTTGCAATAGGAAAGTGTACCTACCGTGGACGTAATATAGTGTTAAGTACAGGGTCATCCCATAGAGATACACTAACTACTAGTACTAACTTCGTTCCTATTATCTAACCGACACTTAAATATGTTGGTTGAAACTTAATTACTCTAATCTTAAAACTAATAACTCGCTAACAACAATGGTTCTGAAGATTTATCAATTAACAAAAGCAACCTAGATCTTATTCTACTCCTTCTCTATCATGTAATTCATTAGATTTATGAAGATTGGCATAGTTGACTTCTTATACTGTCGAATTCCCTAGTCAAGTTAACTACCTTTCTCAAGTATATTAACCTATCTAATCCTAGGTTTATCAAATAGGATCTCTCCTTAGTTAATAGCAACCTAGAATTGCATAAAGCACATGAATTCGCATCAAAATAATCGATCTAAATAGAAGACTCTTGTTTCCTATCTCTAGAAGAATAATCAAATCTCATTAATTGCATTAAATCTAATCATAAGAGCAATTTCTCAATTAACTAATATGATATCATGCATAAATTCATATTCCGGATCTATGAATCTAAGAAACAATTGAAGGGCATGCAATTAATCATAAGAAAGTCAACAACTTCGCATTAAAAACCGAATCTTCATCACATGACAGAGAAGTTTCGAATAAAATCTAGATTTAGAGTCTACTCCTCCATAATTTGAACAAAAGAAATACAATTACGAGAAGAATAAATAAAATTCATAGTCACAACCCTTAAAAATAGAATCTTCTTCTTCATGGGTCTTCAATCTCCTTTTGAAATGACAGAATCTTCTTTCCCCTGCTGCTATGAGTGTCAGAGCAAGTACAAAATTCGTAACCTTCTTTCTAGGGCAAACTAACGGTCTATTTATACATGTACCCGGGTTGGATACATACACAAGCGGATACATGAGTAGTGTATCTCGTTCGTGTATCTCATGCTTGCTTCCAAGTGTCCTTATGTGAATATACACGAGCAAGTACATGGGAGTGTACATTGGTCGTGTATTTGAAACATCGTTGAATAGCAGCAAAACTTAGATACACGAGCAAAGTACATGGGCGTGTACTTTGATCGTGTACTTTCCAGACATCCACTTCAGTATACACAAGCAAAGTACATGGGCGTGTATCTCGCTTGTGTACTTTCTAGAATTCTTTTCTTCACATGTATTGTATCCAATTCCATCCAAACTTGATCCGACTCTTCAAAACTCCTTCCCTTAGCTCCAAAATACTCTAGAAGATCCTGAAATTAACATTCATTCCATTAAGCATCCTTTTCTTTAACAAATCATCTAAAAATTCAACAATAAAGCACAATTTCATTACTCTAGATAAGGGTATTTTGCGACTTATCAGTAATCCTTTTGCGGAAGTTGCAAATTGTGAATTGAAACTCTCATTGTTACTTGCGTGATTATCATTAGACATTTGGGGTTTGAAGTTTGTTCTTCACGCCATTTTTGGAATCTATTAAAGTGGTTCTTCAATTGGTTTCATGTGCTTGAATTTGATCATTTAGGCACATCATAAATACTTTGATTTCCTTTATGTGATCTAAACTAAATATTAGAATGAAAACATTTCTTTCCATTTTTTTCTATTTTCTTCTTAAATACCCAAATACAAAATGAAATTACATTTCTTTTCCTTTCCTTTCCTTTCTTTTGATTTCTACCCATTTCTTCTCACTTCATCTTTCTAAAAAATTGCCAATTAATGTTAGATATTTTACAGTTATCTAAATGTAATATGAGATTTTACTGAGCACTTGACATTTTAACTTTAGCAAAATTTCCAACATAATTTTCAAGCTCTTTATTAGAAAACTTCTTCACAACTTTTTTCCACATGTAATGATTTTTAAACATCTAAGTCTCGACCTAAACCTCTCCACTTAAATATCCCAAATCAAAGTAACTGTTAGAATGACTTTTTCTTAGTTAGCTTACATATTTGATGCTAGTAGACCCTTCTTTCTATTTAAGATCCTCAAAACTTTCTAAGATGCAAACTATGCTCATAAAATGTTGCTTGGTGGTGTGACTTCTACTAGTTAGCTAAGAGATTAAAGCAAACAAAAAAGAGCCATCCAAACATTAGCTACCTAAATTGAGATAATACATAATGATAACACTAAACTCTAAGCTTAAGTGGCGGAATTAAGTAGCTCAACAATATGCTAAAATTGGAGAATATGTCTACACATTCTCTAAAACCACTGCCTAACAACTTTCCACCATTGCTACCATCACCAGTTCAATAGGTAGCTCATTAAGCTAAGTTTTTGGAAAACGCAACCTTGCTCCTATTGACCCAATCTTGCTTGCAACATCTCAAGGAAGAGCACATTCACATATTACCATAGCAACTACATCGCGTAGTCACAATGGCCATCTTACTCGAAGCAACGTACCCAAGTAATCAGACGCTCATGCACGGGCTTACAAACAAGTCGATGACATGAGCATCAACCAAATTCATGATTATATCAAAAGTTCTCCAACCTGAAAGAGAGCAAGATGGCTGCTCCATTAAATAGATTCTCAATAAATTGGATCTTTTTCACTCAAGCAATCCAAGATGAGGTCATACCTCTAAATGTTCACCTCCTATAGCTTAACATATATGATGGGACCATAGACCTAGACGATCACCTATGCCATTTGACAACAATGATGAACTTTCACAGTCTTGGTGATATGGTCACTTGTAAAGCTTTCCTAGGTACCCTATGCAAGACTACTCATACATGGCATCACAATTTACCACAAAACTCTATCTCTTCATTCGATAAATTAGCCAGCTAGTTCCAGCAACACTTCTTAGCTAACAAGCTCCCCATGAAAGGCTCATTAACCCTAAACCTAATTAAATAGGGTCATGATGAGCCAATCAGGGACCACCTTGCTCGATTGAACTTTGCAATGTTAGAAATCTCTGTTATCAATAAAGGTATTGCCCTCAATGTTGTAATTCCTGGTGTTAAGCCTATTGGAGATTTCTTCAAATCTTTCATGAAGAACAAGCCTAAAAACTTTGAAGAGTTTAGGGAAAAAGCGAGGAAGTACATATAGTAGGAGGATTTTATCCTAACTAAGTGGCAGTCCATTTAGAGCATGTCGGCTAAGAAGAAGGATAATAAAGGATCCATCAAGGACCACTTAGACCCAAAGTAAGGTGAAGAGTCATCATGGGATAATGGTGAAAGAGACAGGAAATGCACCATCCCAAGCTTCATAACATATACCCTATTGAAATGGCTAGTAGGAGATATTTTCATGGAAGTTCACTACATGGGTATCTGGCCTAAACCAATAAGACTATGGAGTAGTCCGAATTGGAAAAACTCCAACAAATACTATGACTTCCACAAAGATAGGAGTCATAATACAAATAAGTGCTATCAGCTCAAAAATGCTCTCATAGATCTTATCTAACATGAATATCTTCGAGAATATATTGTTAACCCCAACAACTTCATTGAATGACCTACTCAAAGGTTGCAATAAGTCAAAGAAGGCAATAATAACAATTCCCTAATAGAGCCCCTAATAGTGTTATTAATACTAATGTTGAGAGCCCCTAAAGAGGAGACTAGCCAAGCTCTTTGAGCTTAACTATAGCCTTAACTAGCTAACAAGTGATGAGCTTATATGGCAAGAAGTTGAGAGTAGATACATCTAATCCTTCTTTGATGAAGACCTTAAGAGGATTCAAACCCCCCATGACAATGCCCTAGTGATTAGTGCAAGGATTACCAAATTCAATGTAAAGAAGATCCTGGTCAACATAGGCACTCTGTAAATATAATCTTTAAACATGCTTTCAACTAAATGTAACCCAAGTTCAAGACAATATGAAGCCATACAATCATGATTTGTATGGATTCAATAACTAACTTTTATGGGCTGTGGGCATCATCACCCTCTTCATGGAGCTCGAGGATGATGATATTATGGCCTAGTGTAATGTAGATTTCTTAGTGGTAGACTATTGGTTGCCTTACAATGTAATACTTAAACGACCATGTTAGAACACAATTAAGATGTTTTCCTCAACATCGCACGTTTAGGTGAAATTCTCAATGCCTAAAGGAGTATGTATGTGCAAAGGATATCGAGAACTAACATGCACATTATATTTGAAGGCCTTAAAGTGAGAGGTCTTCACTATAGAAGTTGAGTTCTAAAGGAGAACTAGCTAAGGAGATAGAAGAAATTTAGCTTAATAGTAGCATTAAGCAAACCATGCGGGTTGGAATGTCAATGCCTATAGAACTTAAACATCAGCTCGTTGACTTCCTCAAGTCCAATGGCGATGTGTTTGCTTGATTCCGATTAAACATGCTAAGCATCTCTCTTGTGGTGATGATGCATTGCCTCAATATTTATTGCAATGCTAAAGTTGTCAAGTAGAAAAAAAGAGATGCTATACACTAGAGTAGCAAACAACTATCAAGGAAGTGATGCAAAAGTTGCTAAAAGCGAGATTTGTTAGGGAGGAATGTTACTTGACCTAGCTAGCCAATTATGTACTAGTTAGGAAGTCCAATGGGAAATGGCGAATGTGTATCGACTACATGGACCTTAATAGAGTCTACTTAAAGGACTATTTTCCTCTCTTTTAATTAACAACTCATCGATTCTACCTCCAACTATATGCTACTTAATTTTATAGATGCTTTCTCTAACTATAACTAGATTAAGATAAGCCAAAGGATAAAGTATACACTTCTTTTGTCACCAACTTTAGCACTTACTATTATAAAGTTATGCTTTTTAGCCTAAAAAATATTGGGTCTACTGATCAGAGGTTGGTAATAAAAATGTTTGAAACAACAAATTAGGTAGAATATTGAGGTGTATGTTGACAATATGATTATCTGAAGCATTAGGCCTAAAGACCATTTCTAAGACTTGTAAGAGACATTTAATACCCTAAGGTAATATAATATGAAGCTAAATCCTTAAAAGCGTGTCTTTGAGGCCACCTTAGGCAAGTTCTTTAGATACATGGTCACATAGTGTGGCATCAAGGCTAACCTAGAGAAGACATAAGTCGTACTAGAGATGTACCCCAAGTCAATAAAAGATATACAACGACTAATATGACAAGTTATTGTGCTGAATAAGATCATTTCCAAAAGTGGAGATAAGTGTTCTAAGTTCTTCAAGGTCTTGAGGAACTTGGCAAATTTTCAATGGACTGAACAATATAAACTACATTTGAGAAATTAAAGTAGTTCCTACAAGTCCACTTATACTCCCCAAACCAAATTTAGGTGAAGACTTATTCTTATACCTCTCCCTTAGTGACTGAGCTCTTCCTTTGCACTTATATGAGGTAAAGGATGAGAACATAAGTCGGTCTACTATGTCAGTCATGTCCTCTAGGGGCCCAAAATGAGGTACTTAAAGGTGGGGAAATTCGCCCTTATAATGGTGATTTCGATTAGAAGACTATAACCTTATTTCGAAATGCATTAGGTAATAGTTGATCACTATTCATAGCCAAATATTAGTTTTAAAATTTTGAAATTCCCGTTCTTAATTCTAACTATGAAGCAATAGGCAAGTGTACCTATTGTGCTTGCAATATAGTGTTAAGTACAAGGTCATCCCACAAAGATAATCTAAGTACTAGTATTATGATGTGCCTAAATCCACTTGGAAGCACAATTAAAAGACTTAAGAAAAACAAACTCAAGTCAACAACAAAACCGGTTCCAAAAAGGGCAAAATTACGTGAACCTAGTGAAGGTGCAATGAAATCCAAATACTCAATGTTGCAATTGTGATACCACAATAATAATCTCTTCTAACATCACACTAATCACATATAATCCCACGTGAATAATAAAAAAATTCAAAGAAATCTTCAATTCTAAGAACCCCTTTCCACAAGTGATAATCACATTTCAAGAAGTAATCTTCAAGGAAAAACTGATGAGATCCGGGATGAGAGCCAAGTCGGAAGAAGAAATGTGGATCCTCTTGAAATGCCGCCTGGACTGATCACAAGAAATCGAGCAAAACGATTCAAGGAAGCACTTAACGGGTTGATAAAGGTTGTCTATGAAGCCGGAAAGGATTGGAGCAATCATGAAGTTGGAACGGATTGGAACAACCATGGGAAGACCCTTGCTTTTGTACAAGTTATAATGGACACGGGTTGAAGAGGGCGTGTATTTTCAAGGCACGGCCGTGTATGGAGTCAAGCAAATCCACAGAAAGATACATGGCTAAAGTACACGGGCATGTATGTTGCCAGAAGTTGCACAGAAAGATACACGGCCAAAGTACAGGGCTGTATGTTGCCCGAAGTTGCACAGTAAAAAGTACACGGGCGTGTACACAGGCCGTGTATCCCCTGTCGGCCAGTTTGTTCTGTTTCGCGTTTTTATGTCACTTAACTAAACTACGTCGTTTTGGACTTGTTTTTACACGAATTGTAACCCTGGTATAAAAGCTCCTAGGGTTTAGAACAACTTAGATTAGACATCTTTGAACATTAAACACTTTTGAGAGGCACCTCTCTTGGTTCTTCAAGAACTAAATCGAACTTATCGGATTGATTTCGTGGTGTTCATCCCGACTTATCAATCGGTCTTCCATCCCGATTGTGGCGTCTTCACTTTTATACCAAGGTTCTTGTCTCGCTTATAGACAACGGGTCGCGGTTTCCACTTTAGGTGTTTGGGCGTCTTAGGCAACGAATTTCGAACGTATTGGTATTGGGTTTCGTCAGGGTTGGCGTGGTTCATATCAAAACCGAATTCAAATGCAAAGGATCTTAATTAAACACAAGAATTCGAAAATAATAGGAAGCAAATATGTCCAAGAACTATCTCAATTCACCCCTAGATATGACACACTAGAGAAGAATGAAATGAACTCTCAATTCACCCCTAATCCTCACGTGAAATGAACTATCAATTATGCAAAATATGGCCTCCTCAAACCCTCTCGTAAGCAAGTATTTATACTTGCTACTCCTAGGGTTAAAAAGTGCTCAAAATTACAAGTTTGCCACTTTTAAGGTGGCTAACCCTAAATGAAAATTACAAGGAAATAAAAGTGTCCCAAAACCAAAATAGTTCATAAAACAATTACAAGATACAAAATAACATAAGTCTTCATGATCCAATGCCTCGGAATAAGAAAACAATCGCAACGGGTCTTTGATTGTCATCCTGAAAAATGTTCTGTGTCCAACGGGAGTTGTAGGACATATTGGCATCCCATGGAGAATTACCATTGTACCTATAAGATTATTCTCAAATTTTTATTAGAAATAAAGACATAAGGTAAATATGAGCAATTTGGATCATCATTCAAATTGGGTTCTGAAAAGGTTGATAGTGTCAGAAATTTTCCCATCATCTCCTCGAGCTTCTGAAAGATTTGCCCTCAAATCTAGAGGATTAGTTATGGAACTAAACCCTAGTATCTTTGTTTTCCTGCTCTTTCGACTAACAATGGTAGTGGATGGATTTCTGATTGTTTCTGAAAACCCTAGACCTCAGATGAAGTCATCGGTAATAGAACTATGCGTGACTCGCCCATGTTGAACATGTAGGTATTTTCAAACCCATCATGTATCACCTGTCGATCATACAACCAAGGCCGACCCAACAGTAAATGGAATGCATGCATAGGGACTATATCACACAAGATCTCATCATGATAATTCTGTTCGACATTCACAGGTACCTTTGCCCTATGGGTAACATGCATACTACCTCTATTATCCAACCAATGCAAGTGATAAGGACTAGGATGTGGGATAGTAGACATTGTAATTTGTCTACCAGTGCAGCAGATATAACATTCGTGCAACTATCACTATCGATGATGAGTACACAAAGGTTACCTCTGATTCTGCAAGAGGTATGAAATATGTTCTCCCTTGAATATCACTGGTATTTAGGAGATTAGATAAAGCCCTGCGTAACACATTAAGGGATAATATTTTCCTCCTGTATGCTCCTCAGGCGCGTTTGCAGTTTGATCATCATAATATCTTGCAGTGCTGTTGGTAGATCTGTAGGTTCAATCTGTTCAAGATCATCTTCAACATCCTCCCCAGTGTCTTCCATTACAGTCATCACCCTCTTATTTGGACACTATTGATAGAGCCATTTTATATTCAATCTTTATAGTATGAATTGTGTTAATTTATTATTGATTTTATAGAAATCACAAGGAAATGATACTTAATTCTATTATGGTGACAAATCAGGTTAAATGGAGTCAAGGGTGCTAATTCAAGTAAATTAGAGAAGTCGTCTACAACTTGGATCAAAGACAAGGATTTACACCGCCAGAAGAAAGTACATGGGCGTGTAGTTGAAGTACACGGCCTGTGTACTTGGTTTTGAATCAACAGGAAAATACACGGTTTAAGTACACGACCGTGTATCTGTCTAGAAGGAGGCACGGTTTGAGATACGGCCATGGAGCAAACCGTGCTAAACACTGCATGAGAAGGAGAGAGACACGGTTAGTGAAACGGCCGTAGTGGAACCGTGGTGGAAACGTGGTGGAAGCTTGATGAAGCCGTGCCATATACTAAACAAAGAGGAGAAATTGTGGAACATCGACCAGAGGATGACACGGCTTGGGATCTGGCCGTGGTTGAAGCCGTGGTACACACTGAACACGATGAAGAATTGTAGATTACCCACAGAAGAAGGCACGGCTTGACCCACGACCGTGTTGTAGGGGCGTGCCAGGTGGACGATTATTCACTTCTCGAGATTTACATAAAAAAGGAAAGATATTTTCGTATCTTGCTAGCAAAAGATCATATGCCATTCCTTTAACAATATAAATAGCATTAACCCTAGAGGAGTTTGGGAGAATCCTGGAGACAAGAAGGAAGGAAGGAGGCAGAGCAAGGAAACCGGGAATAGAGGCTTGTTATGTTTTTACTTTTAATTTTCGTTTTGATGATGAACATGTGTAGCTAAGTAGATTTTCTAGCCAAATGGTTATAGAAGTTTAATTCTCCACGAATTGTGAGATCTAATTGATTTGTCTTTAATCTATTCTTTGTTTTTGGATATTCATATATCTTCTGAACGTTTTTTTCATTATTATCTTCGTTGATTGGTATGAATTAGAGCTCTTCTACTCAATTAGCAAGTTAATATATTGTCAACTAGCACGTCAAATCCGTAATTGTTTGATAGTTCTAGTCTCAGTGACACAATAACATGTTTGATTATAAAATAGATGATCGAATTCATGTTATGGAGATGTATGATCTTGTTTAAATAGGTTATCTTATAATCTACTGGCATGAATTGGTGGTCTCCTCTTGTTTTTAATGCTATTGATAGATTAAATCCTAAGAGCTTGTTTAAGGGTTGTCTAATCGATAAGAGAAATAATCAAAGAGCTTATTTTGATTATCGAGGAAGTAAGGAGAGATAGGTTGTTAGAGCTTGTTAATAACCATAACAGTTTATCTAGAAATAAGAATAGAAAACATTTGCATCGATGATCTAATTTCTCGAATTAAACTATCTTGATTCCTTTGGCTAGGCTTTTATCAATATTCGATTTTATTATCTTGTTTCAATATTATTTTGATTCACAAATAAACCCCCCCATTTTTCTTTTCCTCTATTATTCTCTTTGAATAGAAATATATTTAACCAATACCTGTGGAACGACCCTACTCACTACTATATGCAAATCATATCATTGTCTAGGAGTAGGTTTTTATTTTGTTGGATTCGACACCCATCAAATTTTGGCGCCGTTGCTGGGGATTGGTGTCAAATTTATTTCTATTCTTGTTGACTCGTTCTTCTTAGAAGGTGAACTCACTTATAATCCAGAGATCGAGAAGACTTCTTAAGAGGCTGCGAAGAGAAGCTAGATCACCCCCTAAACTGAACTTGGCATCGGATTTGTCTGATTCATCCATTGATTCTGAAAAAGAAGACGATATGGCAAATCCCGAAAGAACATTGCGAGAATTGGCTGCACCAAATGTGAATCAACAACCACTTTATTTTCACTATCCCGAACTAGCTGTTGAATTCGAGTTGAAATCTGGGTTGATACATCTGCTACCCACCTTTCATGGTCTTGAGAATGAAGATCCTCACAAACATTTGAAAGAGTTTCATATAGTGTGTTCTAGTATGAGGCTGCAAGGAATAACCGACGATCAAATCAAGTTACGTGCTTTTCCATTCTCTTTAAGTACTAAAGCTAAAGATTGGTTATTTTATTTGCCTCCAGGTTCTATAACCACTTGGACAGATATGGTGAGGCTCTTCTTGGACAAATTTTTCCCCACATCAGAGCTGCTGGTATAAGAAGAGAAATTTGCGGTATCAAAGAGGGACATCGAGACTCTTCATGATATTGGGGAAGGTTCAAGCAACTCTGTGCAAGCTGTCCACAACATGGGATATCTGAACAACTTTTCATTCAATACTTCTATGAAGGATTGCTTCCAATGGAGAGGAAGATGATGGATGCTAAAGTGGAGGCGCCATAGTAAACAAAACCCCTGGTCAAGCTAGGGAATTGATCTCCATTATGGCTGCTAATTCGCAACAATTGGGTATAGGCATGATACGTCTTCAAGAAGGTAAATGAGGTAAGTGTGTCTAACCTTGAACATCAAATTTCTAACCTAACCTCCCTTGTGCAGCAGCTAGCTCTTGGAAATACCCAGCAGGTGAAGGCTGTGGAATTTGTGCTGCTCCTAATCATCCTACCGACATGTGCCCCACATTGCAAGATGACAATCATGAACATGCCAATGCTGTAGGAGGATTCCCGGGACAGCACAAAGGAAATATGATCCCTACTCGAATACTTATAATCCTGGATGGAGGGATCATCCTAACTTCGATATGGCAATAAACCACAAAACTTTTAACAATTCCAACCTAAGCCATCAAACCAAGTATTACAAGCTCCTTCCACTTCAGGTATGTCTCTTGAGGAATTGTTAAATCACTTGCCGTTAATACAAAACAATTTCAGGATGAGACAAAGCAGAGCATCCACAACTTGGAAAATCAGGTAAGCCAACTTGCTTCTTCTATAAACAGGTTAGAAACTCAAGGTAAGTTACCTTCTCAAGCTATTACAAATCCAAAGCAAAGCACTAATGCAATTACCTTGAGAAGTGGAACGAAATTGCAGGGATCAAATGAGAAAGGACACCGAACTAATCTTGAGGAAGAGACTGGGAAAGAAACTGCAACTCTGAGCCAACAGAACAATCAGATCAAAGGACCCCTCGTTGAAACCACCAAAGGTCATGACAACAACACCTCCTTTCCTTCCAGATTAGCAAATCCAAGAATGAAGTGAAGAAAAGGAGATTCTTGAAACTTTTCGCAATGTTGAGGTAAACATTCCTTTGTTGGATGCAATTAAGCAAGTACCTCGTTATGCTAAATTTCTCAAAGAATTGTGCACCAACAAAAGAAAGCTGAAAGGTAATGAAAAGATTGTGTGGGTGAGAATGTTTCAGCTATTCTTCAGAAGAAGCTTCCTCCTAAATGTAAGGATCCAGGTATGTTCACTATTCCTTGCAAAATAGGTAATCTTGGAATCACTAAAGCTATGTGTGATTTAGGAGCTTCATCAATGTTATGCCTTTGTCTATTTATCAATATTTAAATGTGGTCCCCTTGAAGGAAACAAGTGTTATTGTTCAACTTGCTGATAGGTCCAATGTTTATCCTGAGGGAGTTCTAGAAGATGTTTTAGTACAAGTTAATGGGTTGTTTTTCCCTGCAGATTTTTATGTGCTTGACATGGAGAATGATGATTCTCGTAATTCATCAATGATATTATTAGGGAGACCATTTTCTTAAAACATCAGAACGAAAATTGATGTACATGACGGTAAACCTCATATGAATTGATGGGGAAGTGATTAAATTTAACATTATGATGCCATAAATACCTATGATATCTCCCTGTTTTGTTGGGATTAATGACCCATTAACACAGGCTACATTTGATTGAAGACGATGATGAGTTGAAAGTTGACTTAATAGGAGTCTTACTATTAAAGCATTAAAAACTCTTAAGGAGAAGCTTGTTTTTCCCTTTTATTTGCGGACATGATTTGGGAGTTGGAATCTTAAAACCTATTAGGTATGATGTGCCCCCACATTAATTTACCCCCTTCTAACCAATACTTCTTCCCCTATTGGGGGCACTAAAGGGAAAAAAACCCCCTTACCCGAACATCAAAGTACATCTTTTGGAAAAAAGACCTTGCTGTGATAGCTCTAAAAACTAAGTGCTTTAGAAAAGAAATTGTTTGGGTGTTAAGAGAGTTAAAAAACCTAGGGGTCCTAGCCAATCAAAGGTTTAAGCCCCCCACATCCTGACAAGTTTTAATGGAAAAAAAAATTTTGAAACCCTGCAAGGGAAGTTCAGCGTGTTTAAACCCCCGCCTAGATGGGGGGAGTTAAAAAGAGATTTGAAACTTTTGATGCAGGATATCTTCCAATTGATAGAAATGGGTAAGCCAATTAATTTTTCCCAAAAAAAAAAGGTTTGATATCTGATGGTGATTAAAATTCCTACTGGGGGTTAGTGGAGGGAGGGTTTGTGTTGACTCGGAAGTTAAAATGCATCAACTAAAAAGATCTTTTCCCTTTTCCTTTTTTGATCAAATGCTTGAATTTTTGGCGGCCCTTTCAAATTGTTGTCTTGAGGTTTTAGGTTTTACAATTTCCAGGGGGCCCGAAAGATCAAGAAAGAATTTCACTTGATTCGAACTTTTGCGTATCAAAGGAGCCTTTTGGGTTTGCAATGCCCAACCACTTCCAAAGGTGAGGTTAGTTTTTCGTTAGTGGAATATCATAGAATTTTTCTGGGATTTCCCCTTTTGGGAATTTTTTATTAGTTTGACAAAACCTTACAAATTTTCAAAATGTATAAAAGAATTATTTTTGAATTAGAAAAATGCACTTTAGGGTTTGAAAGAGTTCATTTTGGTTATTTTTCCCAAAGGGGGCTTAAACGAAAAGAAGGAAAATTATTAAATTTTACTTACCCAAAGGTAAAAAATTCACTTTTTTTTGGGAGTGCGGATTCACCCGGGCTTATAAGGTTTTTCCCAAAGATTACTCCCCCTTTTGTCGATTGCTGCAAAAAAAGGACTTTTATTCATGGGCCTAAAACCCGCTTTTGCATATTGAGGAAAGTTAACTTCGAAAAATCATCCAACCATGACGGAAAACCTTCCCTTTAAAATTTTTGGGATGAAGCAATTTGCATTGGAGCCGTTCTTGGCCAAAATTTGGGAAGGGGCTTTCATGATTTATTAGCTTCCGAATTGGAAATCCAATGCAACTTTTCCACAACGGAAAAAGAACCCTTGGTGTTGTTTTTGATTAAAAAATTAGATATATTTACTTGGTACAAAGGGTAATTTTACCTGATCATGCGTCTCAAATCCCCTCGCGAAGGGGGGGAAAAACCAAAAGACTTAAGGGATCTTTATTAAAAGGGTTTTTGTTTGGAAAACGCGATAGGAAAGGCTTTAAAATTAGTTGCCACCCCCCCAGTAGAAACCTATCAGTAAAAGGGTCAACCCCAATACAAGATGATTTTCCAGGATTTCTTTTTATTCAAAAGCAATTCTGGGTTGTGATTTTTTCAAATTTGGTTCTAAGCCCTACAATGTTTTCTGGGGTTAAAAAAAAAAAAATTAAAATTGTGCTAAATTAATTTGGGATGACCCGTATTTTGGAAAAAACATTGTGGATAGTCATTAAAGGTGTATTTAAAGCGATATTCCTTTGCTTCAATTTTTTCTCATATGATGTGGGGACTTTTTGGCCCCAAAAGGACAGCTCAAAAGGGGTTTTAGGGGTGGTTTTTTTGGCCTACATTTTTTCGTGATTCTTTTAGTTTTGTAATCTTGTAACTTTTAAAAAAAAATTGGAACTTAGGACGAAGACCAAAGCCACTTCCCCCATTTTTTGTTTTTTTTGAAAATTTTTTTTGGGGGGGTTTGATTTTTTGGGCCTTTTTTCCCCTTTTTGGGTAAGTTTCATCCTTTTGTGGATTTTTTTCAAAATGGGTGGAACCAAACGCCCCGAACTAATGATCCAAATTTTGTGGGTTTTTTTAAATTTTTTTTTGCTAGGTTTGGGCACCAAAAACTTTATTTTTGATCGGGCACACCTTTTTTAATAGGTTGGAAATCTACAAAAAAAACAGGGTCATCACGCACTTCCACCGCATCCCCCAAACCAATGGTTTTTGGGAAGTTTCAATTTTGAAAAACTATTTTTTGGAAAAAAAACCCAATCCAAAAAGAAGGATTAGACACAAACTCGAGCATTTGGGCCCCCCCGAACAGCTTACAAACCCCCATAGGGTTTTTTCCCCCTTTGTTTGTATTTGGAAAAAAGTGTCATCTCCCTTGGGCTGGAACTAGGGGTCTGGGTGTTTAAAAAAAAGAACTGCATGGACGGGTTGGGAGCAATAAAAAATTTAATTACAAGAACTTAGGAAATTCAAAAGAAACTTTGGGTACAAAATCTAAATGGAAAAAAAAAAGAATTTTATGTAAAAGATTTCCGAAAAATTTTTCTGTAGGGCAAAATATTGCTTTATCATTTTCCCATTGAATTTTTTCTGGGGAAAATACAACACGGTGGATTGGTCCTTTTTTTATCACGAATATTCTACTGGTCAGTTTAAAAACTAATCTTGAAATGGGAAGAACTTCAAAATCAAGGTCATCCTTGAAAAACCCTTTTTTTGAAAGGTTTCAAGTTGAATATTAAGAAACCAATTAATTCCCCCCCGTATTGTGATTTAAAAAAAAAAGGAAGTCTGCCAAAGAGTTAAAGAAAAGGGGTTCATAGGGGAAACCCTACAATCTATTTTTTTTTTTTTTTTTTGTTCATTTTATTTTTTTTTTGATTGCTGCCAAGGTCTATCATCTGCACCCCATGCCTAAGGGGGGAATTCCCCAAATTTTCATTAATAGGGGAACCTATTCCTTTTTTTTCCTAATGTTCCTTTGTTTTAATTCCCTTTAATTGTTTGAATTGGAAAGTAGGACATGTTCAGCAAATGGGGGGGAGGGGATAAAAAATTTGGGAAAATAGAGAATTTGCTAATTTTAAAATTTGAATGTTTTTCCTTAAGCAATTTTAAGCAAATTTTTCCCAAAAATTTCATAAATCTGGAGATTGTTAAATTTTTAATAAGCATTAAAAAAAGTAAAAATTGACTTGTTAAATGCTTTCTCCCCTACTGCTGGATTAAAACTTTTTAAAATTAATAGTGAAATTTAAGAAACAAATTTCCCTTGTTTTACTTTAAAATGGGGGAAAGAGAAGTGGGCCCAAGTGAAAAAAAAAATTTTTATTCTAGGTTATAAAGGAACTTTTAAAATTGTTGTAAAAAAAAAAAAAAAAAAATAAAGCTAGCCTTCTCCAATATTAATAATTGAGTTAAAGATTCAAACTTGAAGTTGGTGAGAAGGCCCGTGGGGTATCTAAAAACCCCGGGGCATTGAGTGACAGCTCGAGATGTGCCGACTCAATAAAATCCCAAACAAAAGGGGAAAAAAAGGCGACAGTTAGAAAAGAAGGGGGCAAAACCCCCAAAATGATTTTGTTAAATCAAAAAAACTGAATGAAAACATTCATTAATAAACAAGACTTCAAAAAAAAGGGAAAAATTAGGAAAAGTTGTACTATATGCTTTTCTTTTTTTCAAGGTTTAAATACTTTTAAACTAAGAAGTTTAATTGGGTGTTTTTCCTTAGGGGATTAAATATTTACTTTGGAATAAAAAAAACTTTTTAAACGGGGTTTAAAGTTTTTTTGTTTAGATTAACTTTTAAAAATTTTTCCTGGTAATTTTGACCAGGAAACCGTCTGGTTGAAGTAGAGACATTAAAATTAAAGCTGTTTAAAATAAATAGAGCTTGAAATGATAAAAAAGAAATTGTTAACTATGACGGATTCTCAATTATTTGATTCATTTGTTGGGACAAGCAAATTTAAGGGGGGAAATTTTGTGAGCCATTTTTACCAATTTATTAAAAATTTTGTTAATTTTTTTTTTTTTATAGAAATCAAAGGGAAATGGTATTTAATTTTTAGGTTTAAATCAGGTTAAAAGGGCAAGGGGGAATTCAAAAAATTTAGAAAATTCACAAGTTGGTCTAAACAATTTTTTTCACTGCCGGGGGAAAAATGGGGTGATTGAAGTACAGGGGCCCTGTACTTTTTTGAATCAACAAAAAACCGGTTAAGACACGGCCGTTATTGTTTTGGGGGAGGCAGGTTTTTGATACGGCCAGGAGCAAAAGCTAAACACTGCATGGAAGGGGGAAAAAAGTTATAAAAAGGTGTGGGGGCTTGTGAAGGGATATACAAAAAAAGGGAGAAATTGGGAACACGACCAGAGGGACCGGCTGGGATTGGTCTGGTTAAGCCGTGGAACACTAAAAACGGATGAAGAATTTGTTTCCCCGAAGAAGGACGGTTCCCCCCGGGCCCTGTTGTAGGGCGTCCAGGGGACTTTTCACTTCTGAGATTTACAAAAAAAAGGGAAAAATATTTTTGTTTTTGACAAAAGTCATTGCCATTCCCTTTAAAAAATATAAATCATTAACCCCAAGGGTTTGGGGGGAAAACCTGGGACAAGAAAGGAAAGGGGAAAGGGGCGAGCAAGGAAACCCGGGAA
>JBBMOL010000944.1:0-17717 GCA_037954665.1 Laguncularia racemosa | reverse complement strand
CTTTTAAAAAAACTTAAAATTCAAAAAAAAGCACAATTTCATTACTCTAGATAAGGGTATTTTGCGACTTTTTCAGTAACCTTTTGGGGAAGTTGCAAATTGTGAATTGAAACTCTCATTGTTACTTGCGTGATTATCATTAGACATTGGGGTTTTAAGTTTGTTCTTCACGCCATTTTTGGAATCTATTAAAGTGGTTCTTCAATTGGTTTCATGTGCTTAAATTTTGATCATTTAGGCACATCATAAATACTTTGATTTCCTTTATGTGATCTAAACTAAAATATTAGAATGAAAACATTTCTTTCCATTTTTTCTATTTTCTTCTTAAATACCCAAATACAAAATGAAAATTACATTTCTTTTTCCTTTCCCTTTCCTTTCTTTTGATTTCTACCCATTTCTTCTCACTTCATCTTTCTAAAAAATTGCCAATTAATGTAGATATTTTACAGTTATCTAAATGTAATATGAGATTTTACTGAGCACTTGACATTTTAACTTTAGCAAAATTCCAACATAATTTTCAAGCTCTTTATTAAAAACTTCTTCACAACTTTTTTCCACATGTAATGATTTTTAAACATCTAAGTCTCGACCAAAAACGCTCTCCACTTAAATATCCCAAATCAAAGTAACTGTTAGAATGACTTTTTCTTAGTTAGCTTACATCAATTGATGCTAGTCAACCCTTCTTTCTATTTAAGATCCTCAAAACTTTCGTAAGATGCAAACTATGCTCATAAAATGTTGCTTGGTGGTGTGACTTCTACTAGTTAGCTAAGAGATTAAAGCAAACAAAAAAGAGTCCATCCAAACATAGCTACCTAAATTGAGATAATACATAATGATAACACTAAACTCTAAGCTTAATTGGCGGAATTAAGAGTAGCTCAACAATATCCCTAAAATTGGAGAATATGTCTACACATTCTCTAAAACCACTGCCTAACAATTTTCCACCATTGCTACCATCACCAGTTCGATAGTAGCTCATTAAGCTAAAGTTTTTGGAAAACGCAACCTTGCTCCTATTGACCCAATCTTGCCTGCAGCATCTCAAGGAAGAGCACATTCACATATTACCATAGCAACTACATCGCGTAGTCACAATGGCCATCTTACTCGAAGCAACGTACCCAAGTAATCAGACGCTCATGCACGGGCTTACAAACAAGTCGATGACATGAGCATCAACCAAATTCATGATTATATCAAAAGTTCTCCAACCTGAAAGAGAGCAAGATGGCTGCTCCATTAAATAGATTCTCAATAAATTGGATCTTTTTCACTCAAGCAATCCAAGATGAGGTCATACCTCTAAATGTTCACCTCCCATAGCTTAACATATATGATGGGACCATAGACCTAGACGATCACCTATGCCATTTGACAACAATGATGAACTTTCACAGTCTTGGTGATATGGTCACTTGTAAAGCTTTCTTAGGTACCCTATGCAAGACTACTCATACATGGCATCACAATTTACCACAAAACTCTATCTCTTCATTCGATAAATTAGCCAGCTAGTTCCAGCAACACTTCTTAGCTAACAAGCTCCCCATGAAAGGCTCATCAACCCTAAACCTAATTAAATAGGGTCATGATGAGCCAATCAGGGACCACCTTGCTCGATTGAACTTTGCAATGTTAGAAATCTCTGTTATCAATAAAGGTATTGCCCTCAATGTTGTAATTCCTGGTGTTAAGCCTATTGGAGATTTCTTCAAATCTTTCATGAAGAACAAGCCTAAAAACTTTGAAGAGTTTAGGGAAAAAGCGAGGAAGTACATATAGTAGGAGGATTTTATCCTAACTAAGTGGCAGTCCATTTAGAGCATGTCGGCTAAGAAGAAGGATAATAAAGGATCCATCAAAGACCACTTAGACCCAAAGTAAGGTGAAGAGTCATCATGGGATAATGGTGAAAGAGACAGGAAATGCACCATCCCAAGCTTATAACATATACCCTATTGAAATGGCTAGTAGGAGATATTTTCATGGAAGTTCACTACATGGGTATCCGGCCTAAACCAATAAGACTATGGAGTAGTCCGAATTGGAAAAACTCCAACAAATACTATGACTTCCACAAAGATAGGAGTCATAATACAAATAAGTGCTATCAGCTCAAAAATGCTCTCATAGATCTTATCTAACATGAATATCTTCGAGAGTATATTGTTAACCCCAACAACTTCATTGAATGACCTACTCAAAGGTTGCAATAAGTCAAAGAAGGCAATAATAACAATTTCCCTAATAGAGCCCCTAATAGTGTTATTAATACTAATGTTGAGAGCCCCTAAAGAGGAGACTAGCCAAGCTCTTTGAGCTTAACTATAGCCTTAACTAGCTAACAAGTGATGAGCTTATATGGCAAGAAGTTGAGAGTAGATACATCTATATCCTTCTTTGATGAAGACCTTAAGAGGATTCAAACCCCCCATGACAATGCCCTAGTGATTAGTGCAAGGATTACCAAATTCAATGTAAAGAAGATCCTGGTCAACATAGGCAGCTCTGTAAATATAATCTTTAAACATGCTTTCAACTAAATGCAACCCAAGTTCAAGACCAATATGAAGCCATACAATCATGATTTGTATGGATTCAATAACTAACTTTTATGGGCTATGGGCATCATCACCCTCTTCATGGAGCTCGAGGATGATGATATTATGGCCTAGTGTAATGTAGATTTCTTAGTGGTAGACTATTGGTTGCCTTACAATGTAATACTTAAACGACCATGTTAGAACACAATTAAGATGTTTTCCTCAACATCGCACGTTTAGGTGAAATTCTCAATGCCTAAAGGAGTATGTATGTGCAAAGGATATCGAGAACTAACATGCACATTATATTTGAAGGCCTTAAAGTGAGAGGAGGTCTTCACTATAGAAGTTGAGTTCTAAAGGAGAACTAGCTAAGGAGATAGAAGAAATTTAGCTTAATAGTAGCATTAAGCAAACCATGCAGGTTGGAATGTCAATGCCTATAGAACTTAAACATCAGCTCGTTGACTTCCTCAAGTCCAATGGCGATGTGTTTGCTTGATTCCGATTAAACAAGCTAAGCATCTCTCTTGTGGTGATGATGCATTGCCTCAATATTGATTGCAATGCTAAAGTTGTCAAGTAGAAAAAAAGAGATGCTATACACTAGAGTAGCAAACAACTATCAAGGAAGTGATGCAAAAGTTGCTAAAAGCGAGATTTGTTAGGGAGGAATGTTACTTGACCTAGCTAGCCAATTATGTACTAGTTAGGAAGTCCAATGGGAAATGGCGAATGTGTATCGACTACATGGACCTTAATAGAGTCTACTTAAAGGACTATTTTCCTCTCTTTTGAATTAACCAACTCATCGATTCTACCTCCAACTATATGCTACTTAATTTTATAGATGCTTTCTCTAACTATAACTAGATTAAGATAAAGCCAAAGGATAAAGTATACACTTCTTTTGTCACCAACTTTAGCACTTACTATTATAAAGTTATGCTTTTTAGCCTAAAAAATATTGGGTCTACTGATCAGAGGTTGGTAATAAAAATGTTTGAACAACAAATTAGGTAGAATATTGAGGTGTATGTTGACAATATGATTATCTGAAGCATTAGGCCTAAAGACCATTTCTAAGACTTGTAAGAGACATTTAATACCCTAAGGTAATATAATATGAAGCTAAATCCTCAAAAGCGTGTCTTTGAGGCCACCTTAGGCAAGTTCTTTAGATACATGGTCACATAGTGTGGCATCAAGGCTAACCTAGAGAAGACATAAGTCGTACTAGAGATGTACCCCAAGTCAATAAAAGATATACAACGACTAATATGACAAGTTATTGTGATGAATAAGATCATTTCCAAAAGTGGAGATAAGTGTTATGAGTTCTTCAAGGTCTTGAGGAACTTGGCAAATTTTCAATGGACTGAACAATATCAAACTACATTTGAGAAATTAAAGTAGTTCCTACAAGTCCACTTATACTCCCCAAACCAAATTTAGGTGAAGACTTATTCTTATACCTCTCCCTTAGTGACTGAGCTCTTTCCTTTGCACTTATATGAGGTAAAGGATGAGAACATAAGTCGGTCTACTATGTCAGTCATGTCCTCTAGGGGCCCAAAATGAGGTACTTAAAGGTGGGGAAATTCGCCCTTATAATGGTGATTTCGATTAGAAGACTATAACCTTATTTCGAAATGCATTAGGTAATAGTTGATCACTATTCATAGCCAAATATTAGTTTTAAAATTTTGAAATTCCCGTTCTTAATTCTAACTATGAAGCAATAGGCAAGTGTACCTATTGTGCTTGCAATATAGTGTTAAGTACAAAGTCATCCCACAAAGATAATCTAAGTACTAGTATTATGATGTGCCTAAATCCACTTGGAAGCACAATTAAAAGACTTAAGAAAAACAAACTCAAGTCAACAACAAAACCGGTTCCAAAAAGGGCAAAATTACGTGAACCTAGTGAAGGTGCAATGAAATCCAAATACTCAATGTTGCAATTGTGATACCACAATAATAATCTCTTCTAACATCACACTAATCACATATAATCCCACGTGAATAATAAAATTCAAAGAAATCTTCAATTCTAAGAACCCCTTTCCACAAGTGATAATCAAGTTTCAAGAAGTAATCTTCAAGGAAAAACTGATGAGATCCGGGATGAGAGCCAAGTCGGAAGAAGAAATGTGGATCCTCTTGAAATGCCGCCTGGACCGATCACAAGAAATCGAGCAAAAGATTCAAGGAAGCACTTAACGGGTTGATAAAGGTTGTCTATGAAGCCGGAAAGGATTGAGCAATCATGAAGTTGGAACGGATTGGAACAACCATGGGAAGACCCTTGCTTTTGTACAATGTTATAATGGAACGGGTTGAAGAGGGCGTGTATTTTCAAGGCACGGCCGTGTATGGAGTCAAGCAAATCCACAAAAGATACACGGCTAAAGTACACGGGCAGTGTATGTTGCCAGAAGTTGCACAGAAAGATACAGGCCAAAGTAACATGGCTGTATGTTGCCCGAAGTTGCACAAAAGAAAAAGTACACGGGCGTGTACACAGGCCGTGTATCCCCTATCGGCCAGTTTGTTCTGTTTCGCGTTTTTATGTCACTTAACTAAACTACGTCGTTTTGGACTTGTTTTTACACGAATTGTAACCCTAGTATAAAAGCTCCTAGGGTTTAGAACAACTTAGATTAGACATCTTTGAACATTAAACACTTTTGAGAGGCACCTCTCTTGGTTCTTCAAGAACTAAATCGAACTTATCGGATTGATTTTCGTGGTGTTCATCCCGACTTATCAATCGGTCTTCCATCCCGATTGTGGCGTCCTTCATTTTATACCAAGGTTCTTGTCTCGCTTATAGACAACGGGTCGCGGTTTCCACTTTAGGTGTTTGGGCGTCTTAGGCAACGAATTTGCGAACGTATTGGTATTGGGTTTCGTCAAGGGTTGGCATGGTTCATATCAATAACCGAATTCAAATGCAAAGGATCTTAATTAAACACAAGAATTCGAAAATAATAGGAAGCAAATATGTCCAAGAACTATCTCAATTCACCCCTAGATATGACACACTAGAGAAGAATGAAATGAACTCTCAATTCACCCCTAATCCTCACGTGAAATGAACTTCAATTATGCAAAATATGGCCTCCTCAAACCCTCTCGTAAGCAAGTATTTATACTTGCTACTCCTAGGGTTAAAAGTGCTCAAAATTACAAGTTTGCCACTTTTAAGGTGGCTAACCCTAAATGAAAATTACAAGGAAATAAAAGTGTCCCAAAACCAAAATAGTTCATAAAACAATTACAAGATACAAAATAACATAAGTCTTCATGATCCAATGCCTCGGAATAAGAAAACAATCGCAACGGGTCTTTGATTGTCATCCTGAAAAATGTTCTGTGTCCAACGGGAGTTGTAGGACATATTGGCATCCCATGGAGAATTACCATTGTACCTATAAGATTATTCTCAAATTTTTATTAGAAATAAAGACATAAGGTAAATATGAGCAATTTGGATCATCATTCAAATTGGGTTCTGAAAAGGTTGATAGTGTCAGAAATTTTCCCATCATCTCCTCGAGCTTCTGAAAGATTTGCCCTCAAATCTAGAGGATTAGTTATGGAACTAAACCCTAGTATCTTTGTTTTCCTGCTCTTTCGACTAACAATGGTAGTGGATGGATTTCTGATATGTTTCTGAAAACCCTAGACCTCAGATGAAGTCATCGGTAATAGAACTATGCGTGACTCGCCCATGTTGAACATGTAGGTATTTTCAAACCCATCATGTATCACCTGTCGATCATACAACCAAGGCCGACCCAACAGTAAATGGAATGCATGCATAGGGACTATATCACACAAGATCTCATCATGATAATTCTGTTCGACATTCACAGGTACCTTTGCCCTATGGGTAACATGCATACTACCTCTATTATCCAACCAATGCAAGTGATAAGGACTAGGATGTGGGATAGTAGACAGTTGTAATTTGTCTACCAGTGCAGCAGATATAACATTCGTGCAACTATCACTATCGATGATGAGTACACAAAGGTTACCTCTGATTCTGCAAGAGGTATGAAATATGTTCTCCCTCTGAATATCACTGGTATTAGGAGATTAGATAAAGCCCTGCGTAACACATTAAGGGATAGATATTTTCCTCCTGTATGCTCCTCAGGCGCGTTTGCAGTTTGATCATCATAATATTCTTGCAGTGCTGTTGGTAGATCTGTAGGTTCAATCTGTTCAAGATCATCTTCAACATCCTCCCCAGTGTCTTCCATTACAGTCATCACCCTCTTATTTGGACACTATTGATAGAGCCATTTTATATCAATCTTTATAGTATGAATTGTGTTAATTTATTATTGATTTTATAGAAATCACAAGGAAATGATACTTAATTCTATTATGGTGACAAATCAGGTTAAATGGAGTCAAGGGTGCTAATTCAAGTAAATTAGAGAAGTCGTCTACAACTTGGATCAAAGACAAGGATTTACACCGCCAGAAGAAAGTACATGGGCGTGTAGTTGAAGTACACGGCCGTGTACTTGGTTTTGAATCAACAGGAAAATACACGGTTTAAGTACACGACCGTGTATCTGTCTAGAAGGAGGCACGGTTTGAGATACGGCCATGGAGCAAACCGTGCTAAACACTGCATGAGAAGGAGAGAGACACGGTTAGTGAAACGGCCGTAGTGGAAGCCGTGGTGGAAACCGTGGTGGAAGCTTGATGAAGCCGTGCCATATACTAAACAAAGAGGAGAAATTGTGGAACATCGACCAGAGGATGACACGGCTTGGGATCTGGCCGTGGTTGAAGCCGTGGTACACACTGAACACGGATGAAGAATTGTAGATTACCCACAGAAGAAGGCACGGCTTGACCCACGACCGTGTTGTAGGGCGTGCCAGGTGGACGATTATTCACTTCTCGAGATTTACATAAAAAAGGAAAGATATTTTCGTATCTTGCTAGCAAAAGATCATATGCCATTCCTTTAACAATATAAATAGCATTAACCCTAGAGGAGTTTGGGAGAATCCTGGAGACAAGAAGGAAGGAAGGAGGCAGAGCAAGGAAACCGGGAATAGAGGCTTGTTATGTTTTTACTTTTAATTTTCGTTTTGATGATGAACATGTGTAGCTAAGTAGATTTTCTAGCCAAATGGTTATAGAAGTTTAATTCTCCACGAATTGTGAGATCTAATTGATTTGTCTTTAATCTATTCTTTGTTTTTGGATATTCATATATCTTCTGAACGTTTTTTCATTATTATCTTCGTTGATTGGTATGAATTAGAGCTCTTCTACTCAATTAGCAAGTTAATATATTGTCAACTAGCACGTCAAATCCGTAATTGTTTGATAGTTCTAGTCTCAGTGACACAATAACATGTTTGATTATAAAATAGATGATCGAATTCATGTTATGGAGATGTATGATCTTGTTTAAATAGGTTATCTTATAATCTACTGGCATGAATTGGTGGTCTCTCTTGTTTTTAATGCTATTGATAGATTAAATCCTAAGAGCTTGTTTAAGGGTTGTCTAATCGATAAGAGAAATAATCAAAGAGCTTATTTTGATTATCGAGGAAGTAAGGAGAGATAGGTTGTTAGAGCTTGTTAATAACCATAACCAGTTTATCTAGAAATAAGAATAGAAAACATTTGCATCGATGATCAATTTCTCGAATTAAACTATCTTGATTCCTTTGGCTAGGCTTTTATCAATATTCGATTTTATTATCTTGTTTCAATATTATTTTGATTCACAAATAAACCCCCCATTTTTCTTTTCCTCTTTATTCTCTTTGAATAGAAATATATTTAACCAATACCTGTGGACACGACCCTACTCACTACTATATGCAAATCATATCATTGTCTAGGAGTAGGTTTTTATTTTTGTTGGATTCGACACCCATCAAATTTTGGCGCCGTTGCTGGGGATTGGTGTCAAATTTATTTCTATTCTTGTATGACTCGTTCTTCTTAGACAGGTGAACTCACTTATAATCCAGAGATCGAGAAGACTCTTAAGAGGCTGCGAAGAGAAGCTAGATCACCCCCTAAACTGAACTTGGCATCGGATTTGTCTGATTCATCCATTGATTCTGAAAAAGAAGACGATATGGCAAATCCCGAAAGAACATTGCGAGAATTGGCTGCACCAAATGTGAATCAACAACCACTTTATATTCACTATCCCGAACTAGCTGTTGAATTCGAGTTGAAATCTGGGTTGATACATCTGCTACCCACCTTTCATGGTCTTGAGAATGAAGATCCTCACAAACATTTGAAAGAGTTTCATATAGTGTGTTCTAGTATGAGGCTGCAAGGAATAACCGACGATCAAATCAAGTTACGTGCTTTTCCATTCTCTTTAAGTACTAAAGCTAAAGATTGGTTATTTTATTTGCCTCCAGGTTCTATAACCACTTGGACAGATATGGTGAGGCTCTTCTTGGACAAATTTTTCCCCACATCTAGAGCTGCTGGTATAAGAAGAGAAATTTGCGGTATCAAACAGAGGGACATCGAGACTCTTCATGAATATTGGGAGAGGTTCAAGCAACTCTGTGCAAGCTGTCCACAACATGGGATATCTGAACAACTTTTCATTCAATACTTCTATGAAGGATTGCTTCCAATGGAGAGGAAGATGATGGATGCTACAAGTGGAGGCGCCATAGTAAACAAAACCCCTGGTCAAGCTAGGGAATTGATCTCCATTATGGCTGCTAATTCGCAACAATTTGGGTATAGGCATGATACGTCTTCAAGAAGGTAAATGAGGTAAGTGTGTCTAACCTTGAACATCAAATTTCTAACCTAACCTCCCTTGTGCAGCAGCTAGCTCTTGGAAATACCCAGCAGGTGAAGGCTTGTGGAATTTGTGCTGCTCCTAATCATCCTACCGACATGTGCCCCACATTGCAAGATGACAATCATGAACATGCCAATGCTGTAGGAGGATTCCCGGGACAGCCACAAAGGAAATATGATCCCTACTCGAATACTTATAATCCTGGATGGAGGGATCATCCTAACTTCAGATATGGCAATAAACCACAAAACTTTTAACAATTCCAACCTAAGCCATCAAACCAAGTATTACAAGCTCCTTCCACTTCAGGTATGTCTCTTGAGGAAATTGTTAAATCACTTGCCGTTAATACAAAACAATTTCAGGATGAGACAAAGCAGAGCATCCACAACTTGGAAAATCAGGTAAGCCAACTTGCTTCTTCTATAAACAGGTTAGAAACTCAAGGTAAGTTACCTTCTCAAGCTATTACAAATCCAAAGCAAAGCACTAATGCAATTACCTTGAGAAGTGGAACGAAATTGCAGGGATCAAATGAGAAAGGACACCGAACTAATCTTGAGGAAGAGACTGGGAAAGAAACTGCAACTCTGAGCCAACAGAACAATCAGATCAAAGGACCCCTCGTTGAACCACCAAAGGTCATGACAACAACACCTCCTTTCCTTCCAGATTAGCGAAATCCAAGAATGAAGTTGAAGAAAAGGAGATTCTTGAAACTTTTCGCAATGTTGAGGTAAACATTCCTTTGTTGGATGCAATTAAGCAAGTACCTCGTTATGCTAAATTTCTCAAAGAATTGTGCACCAACAAAAGAAAGCTGAAAGGTAATGAAAAGATTAGTGTGGGTGAGAATGTTTCAGCTATTCTTCAGAAGAAGCTTCCTCCTAAATGTAAGGATCCAGGTATGTTCACTATTCCTTGCAAAATAGGTAATCTTGGAATCACTAAAGCTATGTGTGATTTAGGAGCTTCAATCAATGTTATGCCTTTGTCTATTTATCAATATTTAAATGTTGGTCCCTTGAAGGAAACAAGTGTTATTGTTCAACTTGCTGATAGGTCCAATGTTTATCCTGAGGGAGTTCTAGAAGATGTTTTAGTACAAGTTAATGGGTTGGTTTTCCCTGCAGATTTTTATGTGCTTGACATGGAGAATGATGATTCTCGTAATTCATCAATGATATTATTAGGGAGACCATTTCTTAAAACATCCAGAACGAAAATTGATGTACATGACGGTAACCTCACTATGGAATTTGATGGTGAAGTGATTAAATTTAACATTTATGATGCCATGAAATATCCTAGTGATATCTCTCCTGTTTTTGTTGTGGATGTAATTGACCCATTAACACAGGCTACATTTGATTTGATAGACGATGATGAGTTGAAAGTTGTACTTAATAGGAGTCTTACTATTAATGCATTGAAAACTCTTAAGGAGAAGCTTGTAATATCCTCTGATTTGCAGGACATGATTTGGGAGTTGGAATCATTAAAACCTATTAGGTATGATGTGTCCTACATTAATTTACCCCCTTCTAACACAATACTTCTTCCCTCTATTGTGCAGGCACTAAAGCTGGAATTAAAACCCTTACCCGAACATCTAAAGTACATCTTCTTAGGAGAAAATGAGACTCTTGCTGTGATAGTCTCTAACAAACTAAGTGCTTTAGAAGAAGAACAGTTGATTTGGGTGTTAAGAGAGTATAAAGAAGCCATCGGATGGTCCATAGCCGATATCAAAGGATTAAGCCCCTCCACATCCATGCACAAGATTTTAATGGAAGATAATTGCAAACCTGCAAGGGAAGTTCAGCGTCGTTTGAACCCGCCTATGATGGAGGTAGTTAAGAAAGAGATCTTGAAACTTCTTGATGCAGGTATGATCTATCCAATTTCCGATAGTAAATGGGTAAGTCCAATTCAAGTTGTTCCAAAGAAAACAGGCTTGACTATCTGATGGTGAGTTAATTCCTACTCGGGTTCAGAATGGATGGAGGGTTTGTGTTGACTACAGGAAGTTAAATGCATCAACTAGAAAAGATCACTTCCCTCTTCCTTTTCTTGATCAAATGCTTGAACGTTTGGCTGGCCATTCTCACTATTGTTGTCTTGATGGTTATTCAGGTTTTCATCAAATTCCAGTGGCACCGAAAGATCAAGAGAGACTACTTTCACTTGTCCATTCGATACTTTTGCGTATCAAAGGATGCCTTTTGGGCTTTGCAATGCCCTAACCACATTCCAAAGGTGTATGGTTAGTATATTTTCAGATTATGTAGAGAATATCATAGAAGTTTTCATGGATGACTTCACCGTCTATGGTAATTCTTTTGATTCATGTTTGACTAACCTTACAAAAGTGCTTCAAAGATGTATAGATAAGAATCTAGTGTTGAATTATGAAAAATGTCACTTTATGGTTGAACAGAGTCTCATTTTAGGTCATATTGTATCCTCTAAGGGGCTTAAAGTCGATAAAGCTAAGGTAGAATTGATTAAATCTTTACCTTACCCAGTAAGTGTACAAGAAATTCACTCTTTTCTTGGGAGTGCAGGATTCTATCGACGCTTCATCAAGGATTTTTCCAAGATTACTCAACCCCTATGTCGATTGCTGCAAAAAGAAGTGACATTTGAGTTCGATGAGGCCTATAAACACGCTTTTGACATATTGAGGGATAAGTTAACTTCTGCTCCAATCATCCAACCACCTGACTGGAACCTTCCCTTTGAAATTAATGTGATGCAAGCAATTATGCAGTTGGAGCCGTTCTTGGCCAAAGAGTTGGAAGAGCTTCTCATGTCATTTATTACGCTTCCAGAACATTGGATAATGCTCAATGCAACTATTCCACAACGGAAAAAGAACTCTTGGCTGTTGTTTTTGCATTAGAAAAATTCAGATCATATTTACTTGGTACTAAGGTAATTGTTTACTCTGATCATGCAGCTCTCAAATACCTGCTCGCGAAGAAGGAGGCGAAACCAAGACTTATTCGATGGATACTCTTATTACAAGAGTTTGATATGGAAATACGCGATAGGAAAGGCTTTGAAAACTTAGTTGCCGACCACCTCAGTAGAATACCTATCAGTGAAGGGTCAACACCAATACAAGATGATTTTCCAGATGAGTATCTCTTTTCTATTCAAAAGACAATTCTGTGGTATGCTGATATTGTCAACTATTTGGTTACTAAGACACTACTAAGTGATTTGTCTAGGGCTCAAAAAGATAAAATTAAAAGTGATGCTAAATACTATGTATGGGATGATCCGTATTTGTGGAAACATTGTGCTGATCAGATCATTAGAAGGTGTATTTCTCAAGACGATATTCCTTCTGTCTTGCAATTTTGTCACTCATATGCATGTGGTGGACATTTTGGCCCTAAGAGGACAGCTCAAAAGGTATTAGGGTGTGGTTTGTTTTGGCCTACATGTTTCGTGATTCTTTTATGTTTTGTAAGTCTTGTGAACGTTGTAAAAAAATTGGCAACTTAGGACGTAGAGACCAAATGCCACTTACCCCTATTCTTGTTTGTGAAATATTTGATATATGGGGTATTGACTTTATGGGTCCTTTTCCTCCTTCTTTCGGTAATGTTTACATCCTTCTTGCTGTGGATTATTTTTCAAAATGGGTGGAAGCCAAAGCGACCCGAACTAATGATGCCAAAGTTGTTGTGGATTTTGTTAAATCTTATATTTTTGCTAGGTTTGGGACACCAAAAGCTCTTATTAGTGATCGTGGCACACACTTTTGTAATAGAGTAGTGGAAACTCTACTAAAAAAATACAGGGTCACTCATCGCACTTCCACCGCATACCATCCTCAAACCAATGGATTGGCAGAAGTTTCAAATTGAGAAATCAAGTCTATTTTGGAAAAAACCATCAATCCAAACAAGAAGGATTAGAGCACAAGACTTGACGATGCATTATGGGCCTACCGAACAGCTTACAAGACCCCTATAGGTATGTCTCCTTATCGTTTGATATTTGGCAAACCGTGTCATCTCCCTGTGGAGCTGGAACATAGGGCATACTGGGCTGTAAAACAATGTAACATGCGATGGACGAGGTTGGTGAGCACATAAAACTTCAATTACAAGAACTTGAGGAAATTCGAAGAGAAGCTTATGAGAGTACTAAAATCTAAATGGAAAAAACAAAGAATTTTCATGATCAAATGATTTCCTGAAAGAATTTTTCTGTAGGTCAAATAGTATTGCTTTATCATTCTCGATTGAAGTTGTTTTCTGGAAAACTACAATCACGGTGGATTGGTCCTTTTGTTATCACTGACATATTCTCACATGGTGCAGTTGAAATCATAAGTCTTGAAACTGGTAAGAACTTCAAAGTCAATGGTCATCGCTTGAAACCTTTTTATGAAGGATTTCAAGTATGTAATATTGAAGAAACCAATTTAACTTCCCCCGAGTATTGTGATTAATTACAGGAACGTCTAGCCAAAGACGTTAAAGAAAAGGCTCTTCATAGGAGGCAACCCATAGCAATCTATTTTATTTTTGATTTTTAGTTCAGTTTTGATTTTTTTTTCTGATTAGCTGCAGCAAGGATACATATCATCAGATGACACTCTCCAGTGCCTAAGGGGAGAATTCCAATTACTCTACACTTCATACTAGGGAAGTACCAGTATTCCTTTACTCTTATTCTCTAATGTTCCTTGTGTTGTTAATTCCTCTTTAATTGTATTGAATTAGGAACAGTGAGGACACTGTTCAAGCTAAGTGTGGGGGAGAGGATAATAAAATATAGAGAATAGAGAATTGACTCATACTTTGAAACTTTGAATGTTTTTCCTTAAGCAATTTTAAGCTAAATTTTTTCCAAATTATCATGAAATCTGGAGATTGTACTAAATGTTGTAATAAGCATCTACAAAATGTGAAATTGACTTGTTCAAATGCTTTACTCACCTACTGCTGTGATTAGAATACTTGGTTAAAATTAAGTAGTGAAATCTTAAGAAACAAATTTACCTTGTATTTAGCTTTAGAATGGAAGTCTAAGAGTAAGTCGAGTCCCTAAGTGAAAAATAAACAAGTTTACTTCTAGGTTATATTAGCTACTGTATACTCTTTGAAGTTGTTGTAAAAAAAAATAAAAAAAAATCAAGCATAGCCATTACTCCAATGATTCAAGTAATTGAGTTAAGAGTATTCAAACTTGAATGTTAGAGTGAGGAAGAGTCCGTAGGGGTATCTCAAAACCCGGTCACTTGAGTGACGAGCTCGAGATGTGCCGACTCAATGAACTCACCATAACAATAAGGGCAAAAAAGGCGACAGTTCATGAAAAGAAGCGGGCAAAAACCCGTCAAAATAGATGCTTGATTAAATCAAAAGAACATGAATGTAAACATTCATTGAATGAAACAAGACTTACAATAAAAAGGGAGAAAATCTATGGAAAGAGTTGATACTATATGCTTTTACTTTATGTTGCAAGGATTATATACTTGTTAATATCTAATGAAGTTTAATTGGGTGTTTTTCCTTAGTGGATTAAGTATTTACTTTTGGAATAAAAAAAATCTTTTGCTAAACATGAGGTTTAAAGTTTGTTTTGTTTAGATTAACTATTAAATTTTGTCCGTGGTAATTTGATCACAGGAAACCAGTCTGGTTGAAGTAGTAGACATTAAAATTACAAGTCATGAATTACAAATGAATAGATGCTTGAAATGATGAAAAGAAAGTTCGTATAATCTATGACGGATTTCTCAATTGATTTGATTCATTTGCTTGAGGACAAGCAAGAGTTTAAGTGTGGAGGAATTTGATAGAGCCATTTTATACTCAATCTTTATAGTATGAATTGTGTTAATTTATTATTGATTTTATAGAAATCACAAGGAAATGGTACTTAATTCTATTATGGTGATAAATCAGGTTAAATGGAGTCAAGGGTGCTAATTCAAGTAAATTAGAGAAGTCGTCTACAAGTTGGATCTAAGACAAGGATTTACACTGCCGGAGGAAAGTACATGGGCGTGTAGTTGAAGTACACGGCCGTGTACTTGGTTTTGAATCAACAGGAAAATACACGGTTGAAGTACACGGCCGTGTATCTGTCTAGAAGGAGGCACGGTTTGAGATACGGCCATGGAGCAAACCATGCTAAACACTGCATGAGAAGGAGAGAGACACAGTTAGTGAAACGGCTGTGGTGGAAGCTTGATGAAGTCGTGCCATATACTAAACAAAGAGGAGAAATTGTGGAACATCGACCAGAGGATGACACGGCTTGGGATCTGGTCGTGGTTGAAGCCGTGGTACACACTGAACACGGATGAAGAATTATAGATTACCCACAGAAGAAGGCACGGCTTGACCCACGGCCGTGTTGTAGGGCGTGCCAGGTGGACGATTATTCACTTCTCGAGATTTACATAAAAAAGGAAAGATATTTTCGTATCTTGCTAGCAAAAGATCATCTGCCATTCCTTTAACAATATAAATAGCATTAACCCTAGAGGAGTTTGGGAGAATCCTGGAGACAAGAAGGAAGGAAGGAGGCAGAGCAAGGAAACCGGGAATAGAGGCTTGTTATGTTTTTACTTTTAATTTTCGTTTTGATGATGAACATGTGTAGCTAAGTAGATTTTCTAGCCAAAGGGTCATAGAAGTTTAATTCTCCACGAATTGTGAGATCTAATTGATTTATCTTTAATCTATTATTTGTTTTTGGATGTTCATATATCTTCTGAACGTTTTGTCATTATTATCTTCGTTGATTGGTATGAATTAGAGCTCTTCTACTCAATTAGCAAGTTAATATATTGTCAACTAGCACATCAAATCCGTAATTGTTTGATAGTTCTAATCTCAATGATACAATAACATGTTTGATTATAAAATAGATGATCGAATTCATGTTATGGAGATGTATGATGTTGTTTAAATAGGTTATCTTATAATCTACTGGCATGAATTGGTGGTCTCTCTTGTTTTTAATGCTATTGATAGATTAAATCCTAAGAGCTTGTTTAAGGGTTGTCTAATCGATAAGAGAAATAATCAAAGAGCTTGTTTTGATTATCGAGGAAGTAAGGAGAGATAGGTTGTTAGAGTTTGTTAATAACCATAACCAGTTTATCTAGAAATAAGAATAGAAAACATTTGCATCGATGATCAATTTCTCGAATTAAACTATCTTGAATCCTTTGGCTAGACTTTTATCAATATTCGATTTTATTATCTTGTTTCAATATTATTTTGATTCACAAATAAAACCCCCCATTTTTCTTTTCCTCTTTATTCTCTTTGAATAGAAATATATTTAACCAATCCCTATGGATACGACCCTACTCACTACTATACGCAAATCATATCATTGTCTAGGAGTAGGTTTTTATTTTTGTTGGATTCGACACCCATCAACTGTGCAGCCATATGCCCAAATCCCATGCATTTAAAGCATTTTATTTGCGCGCTTTCCCACTAGTAGATCCGGGAGCAGTTTGCCTCGTTTCTGGGGCTACGACCTCTTTACCCCTCCCAATGGGTAAATTTTCTCTCATAATTGTTAGGGTAGTAGTGTCCACTGCCTTTACTCCCTTACCTACCACCTTTGTTCCCCCTGATCGACTGTCAGCTGATATGGGTCTATTAACAGTACTTGGCCTACTGCTTGGAGCCCTAAAGAAGTTGGACCTCCTTTGTCTCTCTACTTTTAAGGCCAATTGAATAGCCTCATCAAGTGTATTATAGCGTTGCAGTTCAACAATACACGCTATTTCATATTTTAGACCTGAGACAAAACGTGCTATAGTTTGCTCTAGAGGCTCAATAGATCCACACTTAATCATAAGGGTCTTAAACTCCTGCACATAATCATCCATTGTTTTGCCTCCCTGCCTCAATGTTTGCAGTTGCATAAACAGTTCTTGTTTGTAGTGTTCAGGAATGAACCTTTTCCTCAGTAATTGATGGGATGATCTGACCATTCTAACAAGTTTAAACCTTTACTCAATCCTAGCTTACGATCAGTTCTCAGGCAAGTGTACCTATTGACTAGCAGTATAGCATAGGAGTACAGGTATCGATCCCACGAAGACTTATAAGTACTAGTACTAACGATTCTCCTACTATCTAACTTCTCACTATTGATGATCTCAACTATCCTAATTATTAACTAAACCTGAAAGAAACAAATAAAATGAACAAAGTAAATGTAATCAAACACTCCCTTAATTAATTCAATGATCTAAACACACCCTGCCCAAGATCCACCCCTAATTCTCATGTAGCTTTTACTCAATTCCACACTATCCAA
>JBBMOL010000943.1:0-57079 GCA_037954665.1 Laguncularia racemosa | reverse complement strand
AACAGCGACTACCGTAAAACACCAGCGTTGATACTGCCTGGCCCCTAGGATCATACCCTTTGGGAACAAACGGTCCAGAAATTGATGCCTAATCCCCCTCCTAACAAAAAGTTTTGGGCCTCCTTGCCCACCCAACCAACTTAGGTAAAACATTTTGGGGCCGAAAAGGGAAGGGAGTAGAGGGCCAAACCCCTCCAGGTATAGGAGACAATTCCCCCTTAACCTAGCTTCGAGTATGAACTGAGAGTCGACCTCGGTCCAACCTCGAACAATATAAAGAGAGAAATGGAAGATATACAAAAGGAGATGGAAAGAAAGCTGTTCTAACAACTGGTTGACAAAATGAAGACACTAGAGGTGCTTGACGGTTTTTGAACAAGCAGGAATCACTAGCCTACTGGTATATGAGGAAGAGGTGTACATGGAGAAGTTCAAGACCCTAGAGTTTGAAAAATATGATAACACTGGTTGCCCCAAGATGTATACAAGGCTGTATGTACGGAAGATGAGCAAATATGCCCAGTATGACCAACTCATGATCCAAACCTTCCAAGATAGCCTCACAGGCGTTGCCCTTGTTTAGTATGCGCACTTGGACTTCAGCTAAGTCAACACCTAGGGAAGACTCGCTCGGGCATTCTACGACTAGTACAAATTCAACATCGAAGTTGCCCCTTTGATGATGGATCTAGCAAATCTCTGAAGAAACATGCTGAGTCTTTCAAGGAGTATGACTAGTGCTGGAGAGCTCAGGCTGCTAGGGTGACAACCCCAATCTCTGAAAAAGAGTTGACATCATCTTCGTCAACACTCTAGAGAAGACTTACTTCTCACATCTGGTAGGCCAGACATCGTCCAGTTTCGCAGAAGTAATGGCAACAGGGTGCTAAATCGAGAATGCCATCACATTAGGGAGACTCCAATAGTAGACCCTCAAAGAATCACGTCATCTTAAAGGCCCGTAGGGGTAGCAAAGCTTAGGAATCTACCGTCAGCATGGTTAACTCCAGCAAAGTAGACAGGTTTGGGTCTCGTGTGACATTTCAAACCACGAATGCCCCAATCCAACAATCACCAATGAATCACACCCAGGCTCTTAGGGTCACAAGACAGTTCACCCCGATATCGATCCCGCTCAGCCAGGTTTTTGCTCAGCTGGGAGTAGATAATTTGATTAGCTTTGAGATCCCAAGTGACTGGTACAAGCCAAGGAATTTTAACCCAAGCCTTAAGTGTGATTACCATATGGGCTAAGAGGGGCACTCCACAGATAGATGATGGAGGCTCCGAAATAAGATTCAAGATCTGATTGACGCTAGAATAGTGCAGTTAGACTTTGTCAACACACCAGCACCCAATGTCAACACTAATCCACTGCCTAACCATAAACCCACCGTTAATATGATCACATTTGAAGAGATGGACTCCAAATCAAAAGAATCCCTAAAACAGGAAAAAAACAACAACGCAACAAGAAAGTCACTCCTGCCAAGTCTTAGATAAAACCCCTAAATCACAGATCAAGAGGAGATGGTTAGCTAGAGACCCAACAGTCGGTACCTTAGGCGAGTCACATGGGAGATTTGAGTATCTAGTGAATTACTCTTTCATCCTAATTGAGTATGGGCTACCTAGTAGATGGGGGCCCGGGTTTGAAAAAGAAGACAACCCGCTAAAGGAAAGAGAGAAGTCCATAAATATGATTAAATCAGACCAAAAACCGATAGTCATAATTTGCTATGAGGGACAATCTACTGAGGTGTAAATTCCAAAGAAGAGATGTATCCAATGTCCCAATACCCTTAGAGAGGTATAAGGTAGGACTATTTAACTATCAGCCCCTCGAGTAGGAGAGACCTCCCATCATAGGAGGAATCACTCGCTTTGGAGAATTTATGAACCTAAATACAAAATCTCAACCGAAGAGCCCAACACTAAGGTAGAGAAAGAGGAAGAAGAGGGGCTCTCTACACTCACGAAAATGGTCAAAGCAAGCGAATATAAGATCATGGAAAACAATTGAGCAAGGTTCTAGCCCAGATATCACCTATGGGCCTCCTCACAATGTCTGAGGCTCACAAGGAAGCACTCTTCAAAGTACTCAAACAGATCAAGGTACTAGAGGGCATCGCAACAGAGAAATTGAGCCATGTGGCAAATTCAATCTTCACCATAGATTAGATATCTTTCTCTCTCGAAGAGTTGGGAGAAGATAGAGACCAACATACGAAACCACTGTTCATAGTGGTGAAATGCAACGACACAATTTTCTCTAGAGTACTCATTGATAATGGATCTTCCCTCAACATATGCCCTTTGGCCACCCTTGACCTGCTGGGAGTCGATCCAAGCAACATCAAGCCAAGCTCGATAGTGGTTAGGGCCTTTGATGGGTCCAAGAGAGAAATAGTGGGGGAAATCAACTTGCCAGTGGAAATTGGTCCACGGGTGTTCCATTTCTCCTTCTAAGTCCTCGACATTTCAAGGTCTTTCAATCTACTATTGGGAAGGCCGTGGATACATACCGTTGGAGCTATACCCTCAAGTCTCCATCAGAAGGTCAAGTTCATAGCAAATGGATAGATCATCATCGTGATGGGAGAGTAAGATTATTTCATCTATAAAGAGACCGCTATACCCTACATCGGGGAAGACGGTTCCGAAGACTTTAGTCTCCAAATATTTAACGAGGTGAGTGTGGTAACTAGTAAGGAAGGCCATCAGTTTAAGGAGGGATAGCAAGGGACGTTTGGGCTAGGGTACGTTCCTATATCCCAAGAAGAGGCGCAAGCAAGGGGTATTAGGGGCAGAAAGAAATAGACGCCTAGAGATACCCGTATGCATCTTCCACCCCTCCAACAATCATTCAGGCAAGCAACTACCGTTCAAGAGCCAAGGATAAGAGAAACCGACGTTAGCAATAGAGGCTCGGCCTCTCGCACATTTGATCAGCATCCAGCTTTAACAATTGGTTCTGTTATCCTATTAATAGCACTAAGTCAGCTCAAGGATTGGAACAATTATTAAACAAATTTCTATTGTGATTATTTTCAGATTCAATAAATTACAACTTATCCCTTTTGCTCATATATACATGCTCTCGCTCCACTTTACCCATAGATCCCCTATTGTGGAACGTTTTTGGGACATTTTGTGTAGGTAAGTAATGAAAACACCAATATTATTTTCCAACATTGCTGGGTCAGCCGTTGGAGGTGATGTCCTTAACCATGAAATGATATAAGAAAATTAGCAAAAACATGAACAAAGTAAAATTTGAATCGACAAGCTGATGGAGACAGTAAATCTAGGAAGCGCTGAGGAACCAAAAAACCTCAAGATTAGGGCCAGTTTGAGTGACGGGCAGAAGCGTGAGATAACCGAGCTGTTGATTGAATATGCAGATGTATTCTCCTGGTTGTATGGTGACATGCCAGGACTCGACCAGTTGATAGTAGTTCACAAGCTTCCTATGAGGGAGGATGTCAAACCTAAAAAACAAAAATTGAGAAGGTTTAGGCCTGACATCTTACTAAAGATTAAAGGGGAAGTCAAAAAGCTACTAGAAGTGGGATTCATTGAGGTGTCAGATTACCCGGAATGGGTAGCAAATATAGTCCTCGTTCTAAAAAAGAAAGGGAAAGTGCGAGTATATGTAGACTTTTGAGATTTAAATCAAGTTATGCCAAAAGACAACTTTCCTCAACCTCACATCGATGTCCTGGTAGATAATACCGTAGGGAACCATCTTTTCTCATTTATGGACAGTTTCTCAAGATTATAATTAGGTAAAAATAGCTGAAGAAGATAAAACTAAACAACCTTTATTACAACATGGGGAACTTTCTATTACAAAGTTATGCCTTTCGATTTGAAAAACGTTGGGGCAACATATTAGAGAGCCATGGTCACGATACTTCATGACATGATGCATCGAGAGGTGGAAGTATATGTGGACGACATGATAGCCAAGTCTAGAGGAGGAGAAAGCCATGTGGTTATCCTAAGGAAATTGTTCAAGCGACTAAGAAAGTTTCAGTTCAAGTTAAATCCTGAAAAGTGTACTTTTGGGTCACAACAGGCAAGTTTTTATGGTTTGTCATAAGTCGAGAAGGCATCAAAATCGGCCCTGTCAAAGTAAAGGCCATACTGGTACTGCCCTCTCCACGCACTCAAAAAGGTGTGAGGTTTGCTGGGAAGGTTGAATTACATAGCCTGTTTCATCTCACAGCTTACAGACAAATGCCACCCACTATTCCGTCCGTTAAAAAAGAATGCCACGGTAGAATGGGATGATGAATGTGAAGAAGCATTCAGAATGATCAAAGACTATCTCATAAATCCCGCAATCTTGATAGTTCCAAAACAAGGAAAGCATTTATTCTTATACCTTACGATACTCCCTAAATCTATGGGGTGCGTGTTGGGATAGAGAGATGAAGAGGGGAGAGAACATTCCATATATTATCTAAGCAAGAAATTCATAGATGGGGAATAGAGTATTCTGAAATAGAGAGGACTTGCCGTGCTCTGATTTGGGTCATGCACCGGTTGAGGAAGTACACCCTTTACTACCCCATCAAGTTGCTGACATGACATGATCCTTTGAAATACTTGGTAGAGAAACTCGTTTTGTTAGGGGGAATCTCCAAATGGCAAATGCTCTTATCAGAATTTGATATCACATATGTAAATAAAAAACTCGTTAAAAAGGCAATCTTTAGCTGACCTGTTGGCAGAACCCCTTTAGTTGAGGGAGATCCCCAAGGATCACAAGCCCAATTCCCTGATGAAAAGATATTAACAACGAAGGGCGAACCAACAGAAGACTATGGGATAGATTAAAGCCCTAAATGGAAGATGTTCTTTGACGGAGCTGCCAATGTATTTGGTTGTGGGATCAGGGCAGTACTAATATCACCAGAAGGAACACAATTCCCTTCAGCAACGAGACTCACATTTCCATATACTAATAATATCGTGGAATATGAGGCGTGCATCCTTAGCCTCAAAATGGCTTGCCACATGGAAATCCGTGAATTAGAAGTCTATAGAGATTCTTCACTCATCATATTACAGACAAGAGGGAATATAAAACTAAAGACCCCAAATTGGTACCATACCATCAACATTTGACAGAGCTGATCGACGAATTTGAAAGCAGTTACCTTCACATACATCCCGAGAACTCAAAATTAGTTTGCAGATGCCTTCGCTACATTAGCATCTATGATTCAAATAATAGGGGGAGCCGAAGTCCAACCATTGAAAATAGAAATCGAAAATTAGCCCGCCTACTGTTTAGTAATCGAAAAAGCACAAGATGATAAGCTTTAGTATCACGATATCAAAACTTTCCTCTAAGAAAGCAAATACCCCAAGATGGCTAACAAAAATGACCAAAGAACACTTAGAAGGTTAGCAAGTCACTTCTTACTAGATGGGCCTGTGCTTTATAGAAGATCACCCGACACTACATTGTTAAGATGTGTGGATAAAAAAGGGGCAAGTGAACTAATGAAAGAAGTACAAGAAGGAGTATGTGGACCTCACATGAACGGCTACATGTTGGCCCAAAAAATTATGAGAATGGGCTACTATTGGTTAACCATGGAATTGGATTGTATCAAATATGTCAAGCACTATCACTTGTGTCAAGTTTATGCAAACCAAATAATTGTCCCACCTAAAGAACTTCATTTGTTGTCTGCACCATGGCCTTTCTCCATGTGGGGGATATACATCATTGGCCCAATCACTCCAAAGGCATCTAATGGTCACGGATTCATATTGGTAGCCATTGATTACTTCACCAAGTGGGTAAAAGCTTTGTCATATGCCAGTGTCACAAAAGGGGTAATAGTTTGATTCCTGAAGAGGGACATAATAGCTCGATGTGGAGTTCCTGACTCAATTATCACTGACAATGGTACCAACCTCAACAATAAGTCGATGATAGATTTGTGTCAATAGTTCCAAAGTAAACCATAGAATTCAACTCCCTAATGACCTCAAATGAATGGGGCAGTGGAAGCAGCCAACAAGAGTATCAAAAGAATTATCAAGAAAGTGATAATCACTTACAAAGATTGCACGAGATGCTACCATTTGCCCTCATGGCTTACAGAACCTCAATTCAAACATCTATTGGAGTTACCCTTTATTCTCTAGTATACAGTACTGAGGCAGTCCTACCGGTTGAAGTTGAAATACTATCCTTCAGGATCCTATTAGAAGCGCAGTTAGATGAGTCGGACTGGGTAAAGAAGAGGCTTGATTAGTTGAATTTGATTGACAAAAAAAGACTCGCTGCATTATGTCATGGCCAGTGCTATCAACAAAGAATGGGGCCCGAGCATTCAATAAGAAAATGAAACCTCGATGTTTTAAAGAAGGAGATCTGGTGCTAAAGAAAGTTCTCCTGAATGCTCAAGATTTGAGAAGGAAGTTCACCCCAAACTATGAGGGCCCATATGTTGTAAAAAAGGTGTTTTCAGGAGGGGCTTTAATATTAACTCAGATGGATGGCCCGGAATTGAGAGACCTCATTAATATGGATGCTGTTAAGATGTACTATCTATAGGCAAGAAAATTGAGATTTTGCTAATGTTTATGAATGCCAATATTCGGTGCAAATTTCACTGAGCTTAGTTTTCATTCCTTTTACAAGTAAAGTTAATGTCTCTGAATGATCGATTATCTTGATCAATTGTCGTCAAACAAACCTTCGTATACACATTACCCATCACCTCACAATGAACAATGAATATTGAAATGATAATAAATCTTAATAGATTTTGAACATAATTTTACCTGTTGTTGAGCATTAAACCTGTTGGGATTAATAAGATAACACTACAATCACAAGAGTCATGCTCACAAGAAGGAAAATAAATCAAGACCCTCAGCCCTGTTTGAAGCAAGAGCAAGCAAAAAAGGAGCCAACCAGCATGAAGGCTCGGTTGTTTGTTTGCTATCTGTGATAAACCGGTAAGCATTTCAGAGTAAATAACCATCATTTCATTACATAAGTGGTCTAAAAGACATCTCTTATCAATTGTTTAATGATAAGTCGCAAAATACCCTTATCTAGAGTAATGAAATTGTGCTTTATTGTTGAATTTTTAGATGATTTGTTGAAGAAAATGATGCTTAATGGAATAAATGTTAATTTCATGATCCTCTAGAGTATTTTGGAGCTAAGGGAAGGAGTTTTGAAGAGTCACAGCAAGTTTGGAAGGAATTGGATACATGACACGTGAAGAGAAAGAATTCTGGAAAGTACACAAGCGAGATACACGCCCATGTACTTTGCTTGGTATCTAAGTTTTTCTTCTGTTCGATGATGTTTCAAATACACGACCAATGTACACTCCCATGTACTTGCTCGTGTATATTCACAAAAGGACACTTGGAAGCAAGCATGAGATACACGAACGAGATACACTACTTGTTTATCTGCTCGTGTATATATCAAATCGGGGTACATGTATAAATAGACCGTCAGTTTGCCCTAGAAACAGAGGTTACGAATTTTTCATTTTCTCTCATCTCATAACAGCAAGGGAAAGAAGATTCTGTCGATTCCAAGGGAGATTGAAGACCCACGAAGAAGAAGATTCTATCTTTAAGGGTTATGACCATGAATTTTATCTATTCTTCTAGTAATTGCATTTCTTTTGTCCAATTTATGGAGGAGTAGACCCTAGATCTAGATTTTATTTGAAACTTCTCTGTCATGTGATGAAGATTTGGTCATTAATGCGAAGTTGATGACTTTCTTATGATTAATTGCATGCTCTTCAATTGTTTCTTTAGATTCATAGATCCGGAATATGAATTTATGCATGATATCATATTAGTGTAATTGAGAAATTGCTCATATGATTAGATCTAATGGAATTAATGAGATTTGATTATTCTTCTAGAGATAGGAAACAAGAGTCTTCTATTTACATCGATTATTTTGATGCGAATTCATGTGCTTTATGTATAATTCTAGGTTGCTATTAACTAAGGAGAGATCCTATTTGATAAACCTAGGATTAGATAGGTTAATATACTTGAGAAAGTAGTTAACTTGACTAGAGAATTTGACAGCATAAGAAGTCAATTACGACAATCTTCAGAAATCTAATGAATTACATGATAGAGAGGGAGTGGAATAAGATTTAGGTTGCTTTTGTTAATTGATAAATCTTTAGAACCATTGTTGTTAGTGAGTTATTAGTTTTAAGATTAGAGTAATTAAGTTTCAACCAACATTATTAAGTGGCGGTTAGATAATAGGAACGGAGTTAGTACTAGTAGTTGGTGTATCTCTAAGGGACGACCTTGTGCTTACTCGCTATATTACGCTACGATAGGTGTACTTGCCTATTGCTTCGTAGTAGGATTAAGAACAAGAATTCAATTTATTAAAACTACGATTGGCAACGATCAAGTTTTTGGCGCCGTTGCCAATGATACGCCAATATTAGAAACACTTTTTACTTATTAATTTAGCCAATTTATTTATTTCTTATCTTTTTTTCCCTTTTCTCCCTAAGAATTTTGATCTCATAATTGATTTGTATTACGTTTACAGTGCATGACTAGAAGTCGCTCCAAGGAACTTGCTGTTTTTAATCCTGAGCCAGAGAAAATTATTCGTTGTTATCAGGAAAAGCAACACTCGACTGAGTCAACATCATTTGGTATTCAAGGAGAATCATTGAAGGAAGAAATGGCTGATCAAGTCA
The DNA here is from genome assembly GCA_037954665.1 of Laguncularia racemosa. Taxonomy (NCBI): domain Eukaryota; kingdom Viridiplantae; phylum Streptophyta; class Magnoliopsida; order Myrtales; family Combretaceae; genus Laguncularia; species Laguncularia racemosa. The sequence continues at coordinate 48,338 of JBBMOL010000943.1, read as the reverse complement.
ATAATCGTGATTAAGAGCTGAATCAAGGAAATGTTGTTGTGGATCCCCCGAATCATCAACTGCTTGATAATAGAGATGGCCGAGTTAATGAGCCACCTAGAATCAATTCTGATTTTGCCAGGCCAAACTTGATAGGCGTTAGCTCTAGCATAGTCCATCCTCGAGTGGAGGCAAATAATTTTGAACTTAAGCCTGCCGTGATTCAGATGGTGTAGCAATATACTCAATTTGATGGTTTACAGGATGAAGATCCAAATGCGCATATCCAACTCTTTCTGGAGATATGCGATACCTTCAAATTTAATGGAGTTAGTGATGATGCGATCCGCCTCAAGCTCTTCCCATTCTCTTTGAAAGGTAAGGCTAAGCAGTGGCTGAATTCTTTACCGAGGAACTCTATTACTACATGGCAAGGTCTGATTAAGAAGTTTACGGACAAATTCTTCCCTCCTTCAAAGACCGCTAAACTTCGAGCTGAGATTCAATCTTATCATCAGTATAACATGGAGACGTTGTATCAAACTTGGGAGAGATTCAAAGACTCAATGCGGAAATGCCCACACCATGGGATCCTAGAGTGGCTTCAAGTTCAGATATTTTATAATGGGTTGAACTATCAAACGAGACAAACAGTAGATGCCGCAGCTGGTGGCACCTTGAACCATAAAACTCCTGAAGAAAGTTTGACTCTTTTTGAAGACATGGCCGCGAATAATTATGAATGGTTACATGGTAGGGGCAGAGAAAAGAAGGTGGCGGGCATTCTTGAAGTGGATGTGGCTACTTCTATCATGTCCAAAGTTGAGGCTTTATCTAGAAAGATCGACGGGTTGGCTGTCTCACAACATCAGCTGGCTATTGTGGAACCCTCAGGTGGTGAGGAAGGGCAAACAGAGCAAGTGGATTATTTGGGAAACCCAATTCGCCCCCAAAACAATCCATACAGTAATACTTATAACCCAGGATGGAGAAATCACCCAAATTTTTCTTGGACTAACAACAGTGATATTCAGAAGGGCAATCTGAATCCTCCACCAGGTTATCATAGACCACTAGTCCAGAGTTCCAAACTGCCACTTGAAGATCTCCTCACAAAATTCATCAAGGATTCAGAAGACAGACAGAAGTCCTTAGATTTGATTATGAAAAATCAAGACTCGATTCTAAGGAATCATGAGGCATCAATACACAATCTTGAAAACTAGGTCGGTCAGATAGCTAAGCTTCTGTCAGAGAAATCTCAAGGTTCACTACCGGGAAACACATAAACCAACCCTAGAGAACATGTTAAGGCTGTCACAGTATGAAGTGGTAAGGAATTACAACCAAAGGTTCGAGAAGAAGAGAGTCGGATGACTGAACCAGCAAAAGAACAAGTAGTTCTCAAAGAAAGGGGAAAGCATTCAGAAAAATCACCTAAAGAGAAATCATCACCTCCATTAATCCTAGAATAAAAGCCCGATGTTCCTTACCCAACACGACTCAAGAAGGACAGAACGATGAGCACTATGGCAGATTTTTAGAGATATTCAAGCAATTGCATATCAACCTTCCACTGGTTGAGGCATTATCACAAATGCCACGATATGCAAAATTTTTGAAAGAGTTGTTATCGAACAAAAGGAAGCTTGAAGAGTTCTCCACTATAACTTTAGGAGGAGAATGCTCTGCGGTAATTCAGAACAAACTCCCAAAAGAAGTTAAAAGATCCTGGGAGCTTTACCATCCCTTGCCTAATAGGGAATTTATCTTAAGAACGGGCATTGGCTGATTTGGAGCCAGCATTAATTTGATGCCATACAAGATGTTCCAGAAATTGGGTATTAGAGAGCCGAAACCGACCAAAATGAGTCTTCAGTTAGCCGATCGATCAGTCAAATTCCCAAGAGGAGTAGTTGAAGATGTATTAGTGAAGGTGTAGGACTTCATCTTCTCGGCGGATTTTGTCATCCTTGACATGGAAGCAGATGTGGAAGTCCCTCTTATATTGGGGAGGCCATTTTTGGCTACTGCTAGAGCCATAATTGATGTTGGGGATGGGAAGTTAGTGTTGAGAATGGGAAATGAAGAGGTCATAGCGAAAATGCCTGACATCCTTAGACAAAGCCTGCACCATGATGATACATGCTATGCAATCGACTACCTTGACTTTGCAGTTTCGGATTCATTGCAAGACCTGTTGATTGGTGATGCATTGGAATTGTGTTTGATGAATGGGGAGAAAGAGCAACCTGAAAATATGGCGATTAGAGTAGTTGTCAATCAGCTTAATAATAATCTTGAGTTGAGAGAAGAAAGAAGCTTTGAAGGTATGAATAGATCCACCATTCAGAGATTGAAACCTTCAATTGAGGAACCACCTGAGCTAGAATTGAAACAACTGCCAGACTACCTTCAATATGCATTTTTGGAAGAAGATTCTAAACTTCCAGTCATAATTGCATCAAATCTGGATCAAGATTAGCAGGAAAGGTTATTGCATGTCCTGAGGCAACACAAGAAAGCAATTGCATGGAAAATTGCAGATATAAAGGGGATTAGCCCATCGTTTTGTACACACAAAATTTTGATGGAAGATTGTGTCAAGCCAGTGGTACAACCGCAGTGCCGACTTAATCCAAATATGAGAGATGTTGTAAAAAAGGAAGTCATCAAATTGCTTGATGCAGGAATGATCTACCCGATTTCTAATAGCTCATGGGTGAGCCCCTTTCAAGTAGTTCCGAAGAAAGGCGGTATGATAGTGGTACCGAATCAAAAAAATGAACTCATCCCGATGAGAACTGTCACTGGATGGAGAGTTTGTATAGATTACCGCAAGCTAAATGATGCAACTCGAAAGGATCATTTTCCTCTTCCATTTGTGGACCAAATGCTTAAAAGGTTAGCTGGTCATGCATATTACTGTTTCCTCGATGGGATGTCTGGATATTTTCAGATTCCTATCGCACCTGAAGACCAAGAAAAAACGATCACTAAGCACTTGTAGGATTATTAGCTCATGGAGCATTTTCCTATTAAGACCAAGTTTCAGATAACCAGCTAATTAGGGCATTATCCATTCATTCTGTAGGCAAAAAATGACGTCTTTTTTGTCTTTGTAGTTAAGTTTTTCAAACATTACCAGAAAGAGGAATAACTGTAAACACCCCATTTTTGCCCTAATAATTAATAATGATTAATTTACAATTTTTTCATTTTTTATTTTTTTTTTAATTTAGCCAAAATAAGGAGAAAATCTTAAAAAAATAAAATAAATAGGGAAAATGTATCAATTTTGGAAAATAATGGTAGAAATAATAAGAAAAGGAGTTAAATAATTTTTACAAATTTTTAGAATTTCAAAATAATATAAAAATAATAAAAATTGCATCGCATATATGCAATTTGCGTAAATAAAAAAAACTGAGAAGTGGGCTAGCCCAACTGGTCCGAACCATGGCCTAAGGCGCAGGGGAAGGGGCTTGGTTAGGGGTTTGAAACGCGGGGGAAGCAGATTTACGTTTTTCTTGTTTTTCTTTTTTGCCTGGGACATGTGTCAGCTGGTGATTGGACGGAGGGAGCGCACGTGCTGGGCGTGTGATCGTCTTCAACCTTCGTTTGAAACGCTCGTTGGCTACGGGAAAATCCTAATCCGACCGTTTTGATGCAATTTTTTGCACAAATCCACTAAATTTTTAACTAAAATAAGATAAACATCATCCAATTATAATCAAATCGCAACAAAATTGAAGATTTACACAAATCGGAGGTAGGTTGTTAACCGCAAATCCGATTTGCCCCAATCGGAGGAAATATGAGCTTATCCAGTTTGATTTTTGGTGCCTATAAATAGAGTACGAGGGGAGGAAGCTAAATCACGGATCAAAAGAGAGAAAGGAGAGAAAATAAGAGAGATCGAAGCTTTGCCGGAGTTCCCAAGCCGCGACCGCCGATCACCTCCTTTAAATCACCACTTGGAGAAGCTTTTGAAGAAATTCACCACCACCATCGAGTCCCTCGTCATCGAAAACGTTGGAAACACCTCCTGATCGAAAAAAACGGACGCTAGAACGCCGCCGACGAGGACTTCCAGCCACCGTGATCTAACCTGTTAAGATCTGACCCGATCTGACTCAACTGACCCGACCCGTGAACTGCGCCCGAACCTAGGTAAGTCGGATTTTTTTCTTTTTTTATTATTTGTTTTATTTTATTTATTTATTTTAGGTTTCATTTATTTGTTTATTTATTTATTTATAATTAAAAAAATAAAAAATAATAAAAATAATAGGAAAAATGGTAGAATGTAGATTAGTTTTTAGTTTAAGGTAGATAAAATGATAAAAAAATTATAAAAATTATAAAATAACAAAAATCTTGAAAAATAGTTAAAATAATGAAGATAATATGAAAAATAAGAAATAATAAGAAACAAATAAAAATGAAAAAAAAAAAAAAAATAAAAAAATAAAAGTGATTGAAAGTAGGATTAATAATAGAGGTAGATTAATAATAGGGATATAAAGATAATTTTTATCACTTAAAAAAATTTTCTTAAATAAATCTAAAATTGGTTTTCCTTAAATTAAAATTTTTTCAAGAAAATAAAGTTAAAGCTTAGGTTTATATTTTTTTCCAAAAGTTTTAAAAATGATAAAAACGTAAATCCCAGGTATTTTCATAATTAAAATTAATCAACCCACTAAAGCTTTTTACAAAAAGCGAACTACGACTTATTTGATCTTGAATAGCAGGTATGTAGGCACCCTTATGGGGAAACTCTAAAAAGAACAAAAAAATCATTTTCCAAGTTGTTACAATTTGTTTTACATGTATCTAAAATAATAAAAATAGTAAAAAAAAATAAAAATAAAAAAATAAAGGAAAAGACATTAGAATATGGTTCAGATTTTAGAAGAATAAGGTGGTAACTTTAAGGTTTTAATAGGTTAGCCTTCGAGTCTAGAAACTCTGGTTCTTTTCTTCCTCGTTTTACAAAAATGAAAAGAGGAGTTTTCATTGTCTAGTTGTCCAAATTAGGATTAATCTGCTCAATTAGTTTTAATTCAATAATCTTTCCAACTTCAATTGGGTGGCAACTTCAAAATAAGACAAAATTCCTAGTTCAAGTCGAAGACTTATATTAGATGAGTATAGGGTCTAGTATAAATTGGATTAGGAATGAAAATGAAAAAATAAAAAATTAAACTCGATACGAACATCTAAATTCAAGTTTAGTTTTCCTAAGGTGATGTTCTATTATTAGGGTTTGGTTAGGTTTCGAATTCATTGGGTTTAGATATGCTAGTTGGTTTACACATCGCAAGGTGAATCCAATTTTGCAGTTGGGTTTTCGTATTTGTTTTCCGACGTATTTCTTGAGATTTTTCCTTCATACTAATTCTTGAATAAAAAATTTTCGAGGTTTGCATCCTTCCCCCCCTTAAAATAAGCTTTGTCCTTAAAACTTTAAGACGTATCTGGATTGGTGAATAGATGTGAGTATTTCTTCTTTACTTAATCCTCTGCTTCCTAAGTGGCCTCTTCTCTCCCATGATTTCACCATAGAACCTTGATGTATCTGATCTCCTTATTCTTCAATTTATGGGTCTTCCGATCCAAGATCTAAACTGGATGTTCCTTGTACATCAGATTTTCCTTTAAGGCCATTGGTTCAATAATAGCAATCTAGTTCGGATTGGGAATATGTCGATGCAGGACTGATACATGGAAGATATTATGAATTTTTGACATATTTGGGGGCAATTCGAAACGATGTGCCAGATTCTTAATTCGCTCCAATATCTTGAAGGGTCTGATGTATCATGGGCTTAATTTTCCTTACTTTCTAGCTCATTGTGCGCTCTTAATTGGACTTACTTTCAAATATACATGATCTCTTGCTTTAAAGTCAAATGGTCACCTTTTCAAATCCGCCTAACTTTTTTATTAATCCTAGGCCTCTTTCATCTTATACTTAATAATGGCTACCTTGTTCATGGCCTCTTGTACTAAGTTTAGTCCTATCACCAATTTTTCCACATTGTCCCAAAATAGCAATGATTGACATTTCCAACCATATACAACTTCATATGGGGGCATCTTGATTATGGAGTGGTATTTGTTGTTGTACAAAAATTCTACCAATGGTAAGTAAGCATCTTAAGTCCCTTTGAATTCAATTATATAGGTTCACAGCATATCATATAAGGTCTGGATAGTCCTTTCTTACTACCCATCAATTTGAGGATAGTATGTTGTACTAAATTGCAGTTTAGTCCTCAATGCTCTTTATAGGCTTTCTAAAAACTTTAACACAAATCGAGGATCTCTATTTAACACAATGCCTATAGGTACTATGTAAATTCTCATTATTTCCCTGATGTAGATCTTTACCAATTTCTCCAATGGGTATGTCTTATTGATGGGAAGAAAATGCGTTGACTTAGTAAGTTTATCCACTACGATCCATATAGCATCATACTCTGCTGTGGTTTTTGGTGACCTACTTACAAAATCTATTGTGATCTAGTCCCATTTCCACTTTAGGATTGGTAAGGGTTGGAGTAATCTATCAGGTCTCTGATGCTCTGCTTTTACCCTTTGACACATATCACATCTTATCACAAACTTAGCCACATCCTGCTTCATTCTATTTTACCAAAAATTATCTTTAAGATCTTGATACATCTTCGTTCATGATTTCCTTTTGAGTTCGTTGTCATTAGGTATGCACAATCTCCCTTTCAATTGAATAACTCCATCATCCTGGATTTCAAAGTCTGCATATTTGTCTACATATTTTCCTTATCTTATCTGCATCAATGTAGAATCTTTTTTTTGAGCTTCCTTGATTTTTCCTATTAACATAGGCTCAATAGTCAAACTTGACAATTTTAAGTTCTTATCATGCTAAGAAACTCTAAATTGAGCCTTTCAAGTTCTCGAATCAAGTCCTTTTGTTCTATTAGCAAAGACGCGACTTCTACACGATTTTCTTGGTTAAGGCATTGGTGACGGCATTTACTTTCCTTAGGCAATAATTTATTTCTAGATCATAATCTTTAACTAACTCTAGCCATCGTCTTTGCCTCATATTCAACTCATTTTGTGTGAATAGGTATTTGAGGCTCTTGTGATTGGTATATATCTCATATCTTTGTTCATATAAGTGGTGCCTCCATAACTTTAAAGCAAAGACTACTACAGCCAATTCTAAGTCATGTGTTAGATAATTTTGCTTGTGTAGCCATGATTGTCTCAATGCATAGGCAATTACTTTTCCATTTAACATTAACACGCATCTGAGTCCATTCTTGGATGTATCACTATGTATAGTATATGGCTCATCAATGTCTGGTAATACCAAAATCAATGCAGATACCAATTTCTTCTTTAACTCTTGGAATGTTTGGTCCTTGGCCTCTGTCCATTCAAATTTCTCATACTTTTGCATCAATTGGGTGAGTGGTTTAGCTATTGTCGAAAAATCCTCGACAAATTTCTTGTAATATCCCACTAATCCTAGAAAACTGCATACTTCCATTAATGTCTCAAGTTTTTTCTATTCCATTATGGCCTTAATATTCTCTAGGTCTACTGATGTGCCTTGCCCTAAAATTAAGTGCTCGAGGAATGATATTTCATTTAACTAGTAATTGCACTTAGGCAATTTGGCATATAACTTGTGTTTCATCTATGTCTGAAGTACTGTTCTTAGATGTTCCTGATTCTACTTTGGAGTAGCTCAATAAACTAAAATGTCATTAATAAAGACGATTACATACGTGTTTAGCAATGGTCGGAAAATCCTATTCATTGAATTTATAAAGGTAGTTGGGGCATTAGTTAACCTAAATGACATCACTAAGAACTTGTAATGCTCATATCGAGTCTTGAAAATTATCTTAGGAACATCTTTTGACTTAATCTGTAGTTGATGATACCCGAAATGCAAGTCGATATGGGAGAACACACTGGCTCCTTTCAACTGATCAAATAAGTCATTGATCTTAGGCAATGGGTACTTATTCTCGATAGTAACTTTATATTAGCTCCTGATAATCAATGCAAAGTCTCATTGAGCCATCTTTCTTTTTTCACAAAGAGTATTAGTGCTCCCTATGGTGAAACACTTGGGCGATTGAACCCTTAATCCAATAATTCTTATAATTGCTCCTTCAACTCTTAAAGCTCAATTAGGGCCATTTGTAAGGTGCATTTAATATAGGTTTCGTTCCTGGCATCAAGTTAATCTCAATGTCAATTTCCTTCTTAGGTGGTAATCTTGGTAGCTCTTTAAGGAACACATTAGGAAATTCATTAGCTACTTGAATGTCCTCCAAATCGAGCTTATCTAATTCAACTTCTACTGTATTCATTTAGCTCTCATTCTTTGAAAATTCTTTGTAGTCTATAATTACTTCATAAGAGCTTATGATGCGTGAAACCCTAGGTATATTAAACTTAGAACCCCAACAATGTCATTTGAATCGATTACCCTAAGGACCGTCTTGAACAAGTATTGCGTAACTAGACCTCAATCACACTTGTTGACTGAAACCTAAGTTATTAAAAAAGGTTTCCTAGCAATTCAGTTAAGAGTTCCTATGGAAGAGTTCTTTTGCAAAAGAACAAAAAGAGGGTTTTCGTATCTCACGAAATTGTGTCTTTTAATTTAATGATAAGATGATCTCATGGTCGGCCCCTTACACGGCTTATATAGAGTACATACAATAATATGTAAAACCTAAGTTGCCTAATCTATTTGTTTCCTTATCCTCATGTAACCGAGTAGGCAACCAAATAATATAAATTACAAACCAAATGAATAAAACCAAAACATAACAAATAATAAAACCGAATGTGCTTTTCCTTTTTCGGATCAATAAAATGAATTTATTATAAGGCCTCTAAATCATTACTTCCCTCCATGGTCACATAAATTAAGTTGACAAGTATTGTGTCTCCTTTAGTGTAGCTTGATTCCTTGGCTTGTAAGTCCATGACTAATTCTTGTAGAGCTTCGTTCATCCTCTTTGCTTTAGCTTGGGTCATCAGGCCTCTAATATCATGTAATGGATCATGGGATTTTGTTTCCTTCGTTTTAGATGCTAGCCGATCCTCATCATTCCCTCCTTCCTTGAAAAGATTCATCCTCGAATCACCTACATCATAAGGAGTAAGATTAGAAAGGTTAAATGTAGCACTTACATTATCATAGTAGCTTGACAAATCTATCTTGTAGGCATTGTCATTTATGTGCTCCACTACTTAGAAAGGTCCATCACTGTTAGGATGCAATTTAGACTTCTGCTGCTCTACGAATCTTTTTTTTCTCAAATGTACCCAAATCCCTTCTCCTAGATGAAATACGGTCCTGACACGTCCCTTTGGCCACTTTTGGATCGCCTCCAATTTCTTTGCATCCACGGCTATCCCATATGTACCTGTAACAAAGCCCATAAGAAAACACCATATTAGGTAACGAAAGGTTAATGTCAGTATAAGTAAAATAAACATCTTTGTACATAAGTACAAGTAGTTGTTTCTTCGCTAACAATACACTCTTACACTCACTTTTTCTTACAATTTTCTCTCCTCTCAATGTTTCAAACTCTTTTTCCTCATAACTCACCAGTGTTTCTCACTCTTCTTCTTTTTCTCATCCTTTTCTTGTACTCTCGTGTTTCTCTCTGAATTCTTTTGCCATCCGCATTTGATCCTCACTAGCTTCTCATGGTTTTTGTGGCGTGAGGACCACTTTCCTTTTGTTTAATACAAAGGAATACCAATTTTTGTACCTATCATATGTAATCTTCCCGTCAAATTGCTAGGGTCGCCCTAACAATATGTAGCTGACCTGCATAGGTACCACATCACACATAACCTTATCTTTGTAGCTCCCTATAGAAGAGGCTATAAGAACCTGCTTGGTCACCTTAACCTCCCCACATTTATTCAACCACTATAATTGATATGGTCTTAGATGTTTCACAGCTTTCAATTGCATCTTTTCTATTAGCAAGGTGCTAGCAACATTAGTGCAGTTGCTACTATCGATTATCAAGCTATAAACTCTACCCTACACATGACACCGTGTATTAAAAATATGTTCACACTAGATCTCCTCACCATCCTCCTGGGGTTGTACACTAAGTATTCTCCTCGTGACATACAACTCGCCACTTACGGGTCCCTCTAAGTCAACATCCTCATGCTCCTACGATGGTGACTCCTCCTCCTCCTCAGAGCTCACACTCTCCACATCCCCATTATCACATATAATCATGGCTCTCTGATTTGGACATTGGGATGCAATGTGCCCAAACCCCTAACACCTAAAACACTTAATATCTCTAGTCCTAGAAGGGGCTGTAGTGTTAGTTTTTCCCTTAGGTGCAGCAATTGGATTCTTAGCCTTAACGTCTTCCTTAAGCTTTGAATCTGTGGAGTTCCTCTTCCAATTAGACTTCCATGGAGATTTGGAAGTCGAACTAATCCTCTATTCACTCCTATATTTTAATTGCCGCTCTATTTTAATTGCTATGTGCAGCAGTTCTTCTATATCCAAATAATGGTGTAGGTCCACTACATCAACTGTTTCCCTATTTAACCCATTGATGAATCTAGCCATAGTGGCCTCATCATCCTCCTCAACTCTAGCCCTAATCAAGGCTATCTTTAACTCCTTGTAATAATCCTCTACATTTTTAGTTCCTTGTGTCAATCCTTGGACTTTCCTAAGTAAGTCCCTATGGTAATGACTAGGAATAAACCGTTTCTGCATAATCGTCTTCATCTCATCCCAAGTGCTAATAGGTCTCTCTCTATACCTACGCCTATTACACACTAGCTGATCCCACCATACACTAGCGTAATTTGAAAACTCTACTATAGTTAGTTTTATCTTTTTCTCCTCAGTGTAGTTATGGCATTCAAACACATGATCAATTTTCCTTTCCCACTCTAAATACAACTCTAGATCATTCTTTCCCTGAAATGTTGGGATTTTCAATTTAATATTACCCAAATTACTATCATGCCTCTAGGTATTCCCTCTATCCCTAACGTGTTGATAATCTCCAAAATCAGACTCCTCACCTTCTTCTATCCTAACTCCTCCCTTATTTGGTTTACCTATTCCTCGCTTGATAGTGGTATTGCTAAATGGTTCCCTACTCTTTCCATCATATCCATTCTTTCATGGACCTGCTCAAGTTCACCTATCAAGATTCTTTTCATCTCCCCCATCAACTCCTCAAACATCACCTTATTTTCAACTCCATTCGTGTTCTGTCCCGACATAATTCTATACTTAACAAGAAATTAATACCACAAGTAATAAATATGTTCCTCACAATTCACTCATGTATTGCGCTCAAGTAGTATTACTCTCACAATCCACTCATGTATCTCTCTCTCAATTATGTCCTCACGACTCGCTTTTATAATCATTTGCTAGGAACTCAGATTGGAACTACTCAACATAAATCACTAAGTCACACTAATGATCACTAGTTGATTCCAAGTCACGGTGCAATGAGAATTTTATTAGATATAAGCAATCTCTTACTACTAACTTTGGAACAAGTCAAGACAATTCCTTAACAAGCAATCCAATGGATGGACAAATTTGCACCGAATCTACAAGAATTATGGAATGTAATTTTGGATACAAGATTTAGAAAGACAAGATACAAGTTGCGGTTGGAATTGGAAAGTGAATTTGGCAATTAAATTGTAACTTGCCAAAACTATAATTTTTTTTTCTTTTAGGAGATTTCAATTCTTGATTTTTTTTTTTTTTTGCAACTGAATTGAATTTCTTTCTTTTTTTTTGTACGTATACCTTTTAATATGAATTATGAATTGAACAATAATGGAATGTTCAAAGACTAGCTAAAAACCTAGATGCCATCGGTCTCCAAAGAATTTTAGTGATGGAAAAAGATTGTTTTTTTACTTTTTTTTATATGAATTTCTAGATATGAGTATGGGAAATAACAATAGACGAATAATGAAAAAGGGATAGAATTTACTTGATTCAAGAAGCCGAAGCTCTGATACCGAATGATGTGTGAAACCCTAGGTATATTAAACTTAGAACCCCGACGACGTTATTTGAATTAATTATCCCGAGGACTGTCTCGAACAAGTATTGCGTAACTAGACCCCAATCACACCTATTGATTGAAACCTAAGTTATCAAAAAGGGTTTCCTAGCAATTTGGTTAAGAATTCCTTTAGAAGAGTTCTTTTGCAAAAGAACAAAAAGAGGGTTTTCATATCTCACGAAATTGTGTCTTTTAATTCAAAGATAAGATGATCTCATGGCCGGCCCCTTACACGGCTTATATAGAGTACATAAAAATAATATGGAAAACCTAAGTTGCCGAATCTATTTTTTTCCTTATCCTCATGTAACCGAGTAGGCAATTAAATAATATAAATTACAAACTAAACAAATAAAACTAAAACATAAAAAATAATAAAACCGAATATACTTCTCCTTTTTGGATCAATAAAATAAATTTATTCTGAGGCCTCTAAATCATTACTTCCCTCCATGGTCACGTGAATTACGTTGACAAGTGTTGTGTCTCCTTTAGTATAGCTTGATTCCTTAGCTTGGAAGTCCATGACTAATCCTTGTAGAGTTTTGTTCATCCTCTTAGCTTTAGCTCGAGACATCGGGCCTCTAATACCATGTAATGGATCATGAGATTTTAGTTCCTTCCTTTTAGATGCTAGCTGATCCTCATCAGCTTAACTCTAAAGATCTTGCAGAAATAGACTCTCCAATAAATTTTTCTTTTCATCCATCAAAGTTGTTAAATATTACTTTCTTCTTTTGATAGTCTATTGTGGCTCTTGCATTTGACATCTAATTCATTCCTAATATAGCATCATACTTGTTCATATCCAGTATGATTAGATTGGCATTGGTCTTATATCTTTGAATGTCCATTGGGTAATCTCTAATCATCTTCTTGGTAATCACGATGCTTCAACTAGGAGTACGTACACTAAAGCTTGAATCTATGGCAGCCATGGATGCTCTTATCCATTTGGTTACCTTGGAAGTGACAAAGGAGTAAGTTGCTCCTATGTGGAAGAGTGAAAGGTAGTTGATTAGAAATTATGATATGTCTTGAGTTTAGAAGGGTAAATTTATAGTTTAGGTATAATTTCTATTCATATGTTCACTAAGGGTTAGGTTTTCTTCGCTAAAGCTTTTATAATTTTGTTTTTGTATTCTTAATGTTTAGCTCTTCAAAATAAATGGAAATAAAATTTAGGCTTAGGTACTTACCTGCAACTAAGTTTGTGTTAGCAAAGTCATCAGCATCCAATGTTGCAAATTCAGCCTCCTCATAAGTGTCACCATCCTAAGCTCCCTCAAGATTGTACATTCATGCAGTACCAGCTGTGGGGTTGGCGCAATCCCTATTATTACCCTAGTTAGTACCATTCCTACTTAGTTTTGGCCTCCCGATAATCTAAAGTGGCTTAGCTACTGGTGCAGTGGCTTATTGTCTCTTTGGGCAATTCACAAACAGATGCCCAACTTGGTTATAGTAGAAGCATGTCACTATGGTCCTCTTGGGGTAGTTAGCAACCACATGTGTGCCCTCTCCATAATAATAACACCTATTCTTCAACATCAGGCAATCTCTAGGATAGTGCTTACCCCTACATTTCTAACATGTGACATGGGGGTTATTTCCTAGCCTCGCCTCTATTTGAAATGAACTTTGGGAAGATGTAAACCTCTTATTTCTCCCACTATGTTTGGTTCCCTCAAATGGTCTTTTCCCAAAAACATTCACCTTAGCCTTAAAGGTATTAACCTCCTACTTTTTAGCATTCTCTAACACTTTCACTTTTTTCATCATTTCATTAAATATCCGTACCTCAAATTTATTGAGCTTCCTCCGCATCTCAAGATCCAATCCCTTAGTAAACACCTACATCTTCAACCTGTTGCTTGTTTAACACTCAAGGGGTATAAACTATAACAATCTGATGAACTCAGCTTCATACTGGTTAATGTTTCTCCTCCTTACCTGGATGGCAAACAATTCTTCACTATATTTGACATGTAAACTCTTTGGGAAATACTGTTAAAAGAATTCCCATTTGAATGCCTCCCAATCTATTGGGGGTGGCATGGTTCTGCTTTTGGATTTCCACCAAGTTCTGGCCCTTAACCTCAACATATAAGTGCTAAAATTTACTCTCTAATGTAGTGGCACTTCAAAAGCCTCAAAGGATCTCTCAATCTAAGTTATCCAATCCTCGGTTTCTTCTTAGCGTCCAGTATTACCCTCAAAATACCTTGTTGCATATGATAAAGTTTGGCAACATATTTCTCTGATATCAAGGCTTGGTGGTGTAACTTAAGCTAACTCTATTAGTGCTGGTGGTGGCAGTGGTGCTTCTTCCATAACCATTAGTGGTGGTGGGTTAGGCGTTGGTGGTGGTGGTGGTGGTTATCTCTCCAAATACAATCGAAACCACTTATTTTGCCTTTCAATGGTAGCTAAAATCTCATTGGTCCTATCATGAGTTTGGTTGGGTCCCACTTCATTTCCTGCAATATTATTTGCTAGTGGTGGTCATCTATGGGAACCACACCCTCTGCAATAGTTTATTTGGTTAGTATCCAATTCAATGTTCATAGTGCTAATTTACATTCTTTATACATACTTTCCCTTCATATACATATGCATAAAGTGTTCTTTTTTCCTTGCACTTCTAACTTCCTTTCATTAATACAATAGTAATATAAATTAAAACCAAGTACATACAATTCTCATTAATGAAATAATACATTTGATTTTCATTAAATTTCAGCAGCATACCTCCCAATCGGATAGGTAAGTACTAATTGAACTTACACTAGAAGGCATCATGATAGGCCCTCTAGGGAGCTCAAGCCAATCATCTGACGACTCACTAAATACTAAATAATCTATAAGGTCTAACTTGATCATCAACTTGTCTAAGTTTAACATGGGCTTCCCTCCTGTCAATATAATAGGCTCATATGGTGCTAGGTTGGGGCTTGGTAAGGCGAGAACTAGAGGTGCTATCTCCTCCTTATTTAGGGGCATCACTAGTGTATCTTAGAAATCTGGGGGCATCGCCATCCCCACTCCATCTTCCTCTATCATGTTCTAATCTAATGGAATTGCAATAACAACGATGCTAGCCTCGCACCATGTCGAGGTAAAACTAGGTGATTTCTCCGACGACTCTATCACAATAATCTCATGTCCTGCCTCCTACACCTTTACTGGGGCTATGTCCTCCTATATCTCATCCATCAAAGCTATATCCTCCTCTAGGGCTATCTCTACCTCTCCTATCTCATCACTAAGTCCACTTAAGCTTAACTTTTAGGCCCTCCTCTCTAAAACATAGATCATCTTTGTCTTCAAGTAGACACCCCTCTCCGATTGCCTTGTCTACACATAAATTGACATCTAAAATTGTCCTGACTTGACTCTACACTACATCAAGATGGGTATTAGAGAACGAGGTCTGCCTAGTAGTGCTAGATCCTTGCACAAGAGTCTCAACCTGCATCTGTAGTCTACTAAGGTCTCTCCTTCCTAAAGTCGAAAGGTTATCCATTGGTCTAAGGCCTCAGCTAGGCTAGTCTATTATTTAAAGGTAGTATTTTCAGAATATGTGTATTAATTAAGTACTAGAACATTTTAAATATTTACTTATCCCAATTCTACCTACACTTTGCCTTTCCTTGGGTTGGTTTTCTTAGGGTTTTCTAAGTTCAAAATTAATTTCATTTATACTTTGATACCACTTTAAAACTGTCATGCCTCGTGGGCCCTTGGGATGTATAGTTCCTACCTTATGATGCACGAAAACCTAGGGATAACCCCTTTGTTATCAAAGAGTTTACCCTATAACATACAAGGTGTACTCACATACAAAATTCCCAAATCAAGTTTGACATTTTTCAAGAAATATAGAGATATATACATATTATACAGAGTAGCGAGATTTTATAAAGTCTATAGGTACATAATCATAACTTCAAGGATTAATAATCCTGATACATATCGGTCCAAGCTACATATATAAAATTTAAAATAAGAACTTAGACTAAACACATATATAAGTGATCTCTCCACTCCAATCCTTCATGATTCCATTACATCCTGCATTAACCTCTAGCATCTATCTGCTAGGTTCTATCGACATGGGTACTTGCAATAAGGGAAGTCTGTGGGCATGTAAGTTATGAAGCTTAGTGAGTTAAATTCTCTTACTAAACCAATAAGCAAATAGCAAGCAAGTTATTTAATTCACACATATGCCATGCATGATCAACCGCATTAATGCAATAATATATATAGTATACTGGATACTGCATACAACATGGATTTAATGCGCTCTGTTGCTAGGGGTTAGGAAATCATGAACTATACGTCGACTTCAAGCTCTAGTGACCCTAGGTTGTCTTTTAAGATAATTTGTAAAGTCTATATATATTTTTAGAATATACTTTCATAGACTTGAAAATACATATTTAAGTACAAAGCCTTTTATGGGGTATAGATTGTGAGTGGCTCATAAGTCAATCACCCTTAAGCGATGAATCCTTAGACTAGGAAATCCTAAGTCTCAATCAAAGGGTGGCATTTCTTGGGTTCCACTTAATTCTCAAAGGTCAAGATATGGTGTGCCTATAGAATGTAGCCTCCATGGGACCTTTTTGTACCACCGTGTGATGTCAATGACTTTCTTATATGTAGGACTCTATGTTGCGTGAGTCATTTCATTTAAGGTTGAATAGTCTTAAGTCAAATTATTTGGCATCTACGATAAGTTATATAGACACTCGCAATTTCTATAAGCTAAATGTAAAGGAAAATAGAATTCACTTAGCTGGGTATAATTAAGTTCAATTAGTAATCAAACATGACATTTAAGCACATATAATACCCATGTTATGTCCCCCGCATACAAATCTAGTTCAAAAACCAAATATTTATAACATGTAAGTGCACTAATTATAAACACAAGCAAGTTATAGTAATCATCGGATTTTTCACTCACCCTACCATATGGTCTCTAGTTGTAGTAGTCAGGCTACGGATCATCCTCAAATAATATGTCACCTAACAAGAAAAAATATTCTTATAAGTTTGGGTTAGAAACTAGCCTATATTAGTTTTGCCTATTTTGGCGATTTTTTGGTTTTAGAAGGTCTTAATATTTTCTTCATAACTATTTTGTTTTAATTTTGTTTTGTGTATTTATAGTTATATTTAAAGGGCTTTGAATGTTCTTTCTATTTTTGAAGTCGTTTTGATTGTTTGGACTTTAAAACGTAGTGCTAATGCTCGAATAGTTTGGGTGCACCTAGTATGTGTTTAGTTTAAGGCTTTCTTTTATTTAATTTGATCTACTAACCTAGGGGAATTAATCCTAACCATTTGGAATGTGTTTGAGACTTCTAATTGGTGCATTTATCCTTTGTTTCTTGCTGGAAAAAAAAAAAGAATTTAGCACAAGCACTTGGGATGTCCTTTTTCATTGCTTCAATTGTATCCTTCCCTCTTAGTTGGTGCTAGTTTTGTGTTTTTACTTTAGGATCTTAAATTTTATAAGTTTCCTAATGATATCTTACCATCTTTATGCGAGGGAAATAAAGAAATTTCCAAATCTTTTTGACTTGGTCACGACTTGGAAGTTTTCAGTTATACCTTGCTCATCTTTCCAATTTTTCCACTCTTAAATGGTTCATTTAGTTATCATAACTCCTCACCACTAACAAGGGCATGAATTTCATAACAAATTTCCTTAATTAGCCCTTTAATCTTGACATCTAGTAGCCTTAAAAATCTCTAAATTTTGATATAAATTGATCGTTTTAAAAGCTTCAACATACAAGGTTCAAAGGAAGGTAAAGCTCTACGATTTTACATCAAAAGAAAGGGGACTACATTTCCAATCTTTTTTCTAAACTAAATATACTTCAATATACATGGAAAGTTACAAAAGTAAAGCAATATAACCCTATTCTAAGCCGTGGAATTGAAATATTATTGGAAAATAAAGTAGTATCAACTTGAAATTAAACGTTCCCTACTTAGTTGCAGCTTGGGGTGTTGGAATCCTCCTCTTTTAACTCCTCTTGAAGTGGATTTAAGCTTTGATTTTCCTTGGATCCTTAGCTCCCCTATTCATCTCTTGAGTTTTTTTGTTGATACTAGAAAATGAGCTTGATTGGAGGTGGTTAGGGGCGTGATTAGACGGTGCAACTCAAAGGTGCGCTATAAGGGAAAACAAGGGATAGCTTGGGGAACTCCTTTTGATTTGATTTTTGGGTGATTGCTTGGGGATTTTGGAGAGTTCTTGGGAGTATTTTCCTTGTGCTAATGCTCCAAAAGGATGGGGGTTTCATTTTGTGATTAGATGGTGGTGAAATTGTAGTGAAAAGTTGAAGGGAAAACAGAGTTGGTGATTGTGTTATAGGTGTGTGTCTAATACGAATTTCTGATGTTCTTCTTGAGGGTGTTTGGTTGATTTTTCTTGAGAGTTTTTTATGGGATATTCTTCTAGATGAAAGGAGGTTTATGTTAAGGAAATGGGGAGTGAAAGATCAGAGGTTGGGTAGGTAGCTTGGGGTAGAATGTCCATTGGTCATTAGCATGGGTTATATGGTTAATGGCTTTATCCAATGGGTAAAAGGTCAAATCCTAGAGCAATATACTTGGAAACTAGGGTGATTAGCATCAAATTTGTCTCCTCTTAGTTGCCAGTTAGTTATCTTTTAGTTACTATTGCATTTGGTTAGGTTAATCCTAGTTTTATTTTTAAGTTAGTTCTCTTAGTTCAAGTTGGCAGCTTATGTAGACCATGGCAGATTTGGGGCTTGTTTTGGGCTATTTAATTTCTTTGTCTTCTTGTGGTTAAATGGGCTTTAATTAGGGCTAGGATGTGGAAAATTTTAGGTCAATTTTGGGCTTAGGATTAAATCATTTGATGGTTAAAATAGGGCCTTATTTTCTTCCATTGACACGTCACTTGTAGGGATTGTTAGGGGTTATGTTTTCCCAGTTTTTATTTTGCCTAATTTGATTGTTTTGTTGAGTTAGATTTGATTAAATTTTGGGGTTCTTTAAACTAATTATAGGATAGTTCGTCTTCATTTGATTTTCCATTGTGTTTAGATCGAATCTTAAGTTTTTCCCAACTCGACATTAGTTTTTCTTAATTTCGATGGAAATCCTAACATCGATGGTCATTTCTAAGATTTTGGGAATCGAATTTAGGCTTTTTGGATATCTAAATTCAAGTTTAGTCTTTCTATGGTGATGTTCTATCATTAAGGTTCGGTTAGGTTTCAAATTTGTTGGGTTTGGATATACTAGTTAGTTTGTGTATAGCAAGGTGAATCCAATTTTGTAGTTGGGTTTTCATATTCTTTTTTTCGATGTATTTCTTGAGATTTTTCCTTCATATCAATTGTTGAATTGAAAATTTTTGGGTTTTATAATGGTAACATTTGATTGACATTATTTTATGGTATTAGACTAAGTAAAACCCTTTAACCTTTGTTTGGTTTACATAGTGTACTAAATCACTAGACAAAAAAAGTTATTAAGGTATTGGACAAAAAAAAATTATATGATATATTTAATGGCATAAAAATTTATTCCACTAGACAAAATAAGTACAATATCAAAACTCAAAATATAACCTTGTATTATCATTTTTCTTTTATTATTGTGTCTATGACAAAATTTTTTTGGCTAATTCTCATGTTAATTGATATAATTTAAAAATTTGTATCATATATAGCATACATTAACATAGTACATGAGGATTTTATTATATCATTCTTCTTGTATAGTAATGTCCTATTCTCCTTATACTATCTAATTCTATCAACCAAACATTACCGATATGTTAGATTATTGATACAAAATATCTATAGGTTGATTAGAGAGAGACTATGTCATGGAATTGTAATAGAGTGAACTCAAAGAAAGGTTAAAGAGTATGAAGAGCATGGTGGTGATAATTTTGTTGATCAGAGGGGAGTTGATCAAGTTTGAAGAAATAGGGGATTAGAAAATATTAAATGAAAAATTGGGTAAATTGCCAATTTAAGCCATTGTATTTGTTTACTTTGCCTTTAGCCCTCTTATATTTGAAATTGAATGTTTAAAATTATCAATCCTATGACAATTTTGCTACCTACTCTTACCATAACTGGAGGTTGCAAGTGTCATAACCACTATTGCAATTCTCCATAATTAAATTTATTAAATAAATCTTCTAAACTCTGAAGGAATTTGATAACTACATTAACAACTATAATCTCCAAAATTCAAATATCAACTAACTCATAACTATATAGTAACTAGCTTAACTCATTCTCTTTGTCCTCAAAATAGCTATCAAATGTCTCACTCCCATAGTTTAAACTATAGTCCATAAAATATTAAGGTCTCCATTTGTAATGTCATTAGCATATGAAATGAAAAAGTCTCAATATGGGTAAGCTATGAAGCTTAATATAAGAATATTGTTTATGCACACTCATGTATGTCACATTGCACACAAGCTTAAGCAAATACATTAATGCATCATCCATAGAATTTAACAATTAGTCATAACAATACAAATGTATGAAGTGTTGGAAATATGCTAAGATAGATGATCTACTAATTGCTTGTAGTTACATACTGGGAAATAAATTATAAACACTAGTTAAGTCATTAACTCGACCAATGGCTCTCCAAGAATGAACTTGTGATTGGATGTAAACACGCGTGAAAAAGCACACACAATCCACAACCTAAATGCCTCATTAAATATGTAATTATGGAGGATTTTGTAGCATAATCCACAACCTAAATGCCTCATTAAATATGTAATTATGGAGGATTTTGTAGCATAATTTCTCATTAGATTCTTCTCTCAATGATGACCAAAGAATTGTATACACTTAAAGACTTATACTGATCTTTTTTATTTATAAAAATAGATTAAGGTGCCTTTGGGAAGAGTCACAACTCTTTATCTATGTCCTTTAGGAAAAATCATGCCATTTCATAATTAAAGAAATACATCCCATGATATATGCAATCGGAAGGGTTACAACCTTTTCAAAATTATAATATTACATCTCATCATAGGTGCTAAACGCCTCAAACATGATTGAAGTTATGAAAATCCTCAATATCATGTTTGATAAGGATAAATTAACACTTATATTTTGTATGGGTTTGAGTTGCTTTTGAAGTAAGTTAATTATGTTTTAAAAGACTTTGGTACTTAAAGGAGAGTTATTTCAGTTTCAGGAATTAAAAGGACCTATCAAGGAAGAATGATCAACATTTGAAAGAGTCGGAGTGGATTACATGAAGAAAAGTGTCCAAAAGTGCAGCAGGGGGAAAATACACAGGTTTTGTATAAGGGGTAAACGGCCTTTGTTTTGGGATTTGATAACTCACAGGGGGGTTAAAATGGCCTTAATACAGGGCCGTATGTTAGGGGAAATTTCCACAGAAAGTTTCCGGGGCCTTTGTATATGAAGCGGTATGGGTGATGTTTAGCCACCCCTTCAACTACAACGGCCGTGAAATGAAAACCCTTTGAAATTGACCGACCCCGCGTTTTACAAGTTTCTTTAAGATTTTGGTTTTTTGGACAGAAAAAAGGGGGGAAAGTCAGGCAGGGCAAGGGGGAAAGAAACCAAAAGGAAAAAAAAAAAAAAAAAAAAGGAAAAAAAAAAGGCAATGGAAAAAAAGAAAAAAAGGGGGAAAGATAGAAAAAAAGGAAAAAGGAAAAAAGGAAAAGGGGGCTTTCCAAAGGGGAAAAAGAAAACATCAACGGATTCATCCTTTTTCTTCTAAATTGTTTATGCACAGGGGGTTTCTTTTTTTTTCATTAAAGTTGAAATCTTGAAAACAGAGTGGCTAGTTTTTTTTCATACCCAACCCCTTACGAATTCTAATTGTCATGTAATATGGGATTGATTGCATAGTTAATGTTTGGGTGGAATTCTCTAAATTTTTTTAAATGTTGTTCATTTTAGTTTTGCAATTTTATTGTAGGGCCAGCTTTGAGTTTGCATTGATTTCTTAGAAGTTAAAGGGAAAAAATCCTTGTTTGAATAATCATGCCGAATAAAGGAATTTGTATTTTAATCTAGGGATAGAAACAAAAATTTTCCATATTAAAAATTGAATTAGAAAATTAAACCAATTGAGGGGTTCCCAAGAGTTTTAAATGAAATTCAAATTTATTTTTAAAATAAAAGGGGAATTTTTAAATTCAATGCATTAGGTTTAGGAGCAATGAATCGGGGAAAGGGAACTTTACCCTTAGTGTTAGATACTCCGGGGTTTCAGAGTTAACCATTGTTCGTTACCCTTGTTTTTTTAAAAGGGTTTAAAAGTTCATGATAATTAAAAGGAGTGGAAAAAGGGTAGGGTATGTTCTTAATTTTTCGGATTTAGTATCAAGTTATTGTTTTAATTTTTAATTGCTATGGTTTTTTTAAAGTTTTTTTAAAAAAAATTGAACCTCTCAAAATTTGTGGGGGTTAGATAGAAATTTTAGAGTTTTTTTGGGGTACTTCCCTGACCCCCTAAAAAACGAAACCCAAATATTTTTTTTAAATATATTAAAATCGATGGGTTCACTTACCTTTTTGATCGTAACAAAACATAGAAAAGGGGATTTTTTTTAAAATTTGTGTGATTACGGTCAAAACCAATTTTTTGGAAAACCTTGCCGGGGAACGGCGATATTAAGAAAGCTCAACGCTTACTAAAAAAAAACCCATTTATTTTTTTTCTATTTTTCTTATTAAATTTTTCATTTTTTTGGGAAATTTTAATCTCATTTCGGTGTTTTTTGGGAAAGTTTTTGAAAGGATTTTCATCATAAAAAACTTCTTGATTTCAATCCAAAAATTTAGACCAAAATTCAGAAAGGAAACAAAGGGAGCTTTGAAAAGCAACAAGGGGTGTGAGGGAGTTTTAAACACGAGTGAAGGAGAAAGTTTATTTGCTAAGGAAGAGAAAACCTTTTATTTTTGAACTTATAGAGTTAACTTTGGGAAGAAATTTGGCCCAGCCCAAAACGTCGGGACTAGGGTTGATTTTTTCCCGGGCCCCAACTTTGGGATAGCATTTGGTTTCTTGTATCGAAAGCCCTGAAATTTAGAGGTAATAATTTTCGAAGTTAAAGCATCTACAATGAATTTGATACATAACCAGTGTCAATTTACGGCTACCTGATGAAGACCCCTACGTTTCCACATTCAAATGTTTTTTTAACATCACGCCGTTTGTGAAATAAAACGGGGTGACAATGAGGAAATTAATTTTGAAAGGTTGTTTCCTTTCCCCCTTGAGGGGAAAAGAAAGGAAATGGAAAAAATTCCTGAAGGGGGGAATCTATTATAATGGCCCAACGGGGAAAAGTTTTTCCCTTGACTTTTACTTTCCCCCATCCAAGACTCCCAAAAATTAAAGGAAAACGATTTCACATCTTTCACAAATTTGGTAACGACCCCTTTTTCATAAAGGGCCTGGATAGGTTTTCAAGGATTTGCTTGGGCCGGTGCCCCCCAACCCCCAAAAAGCCAAAATTTGGCCCTGCAAGTTTCAATTTTTTAAAACAGGCTCGATTTACCCAACGGAAAAACCATTGATCCCCACTGCTGGGGGTACATTTAATTTGTAAACTCCGAAGAGTCTCTAGAGCTATTTGAAAAAAAGGCCAAAAACAATTCAGGGGAGAAAAGGGGCAGGTTTGGAAAAGGGGCAGCGGGGGTTTTTATGAGGTTGATATTGAGCCCCCTATTCCCTGCAAAAGGGGAAACCCCCTTGCTAGGGAAGGTCGACAAAATGGCATTGTCTCCCAACCAAAACCCCAAAACCAACCAGTTAAATTCATTCCCAAATTTCCCCTGACCCAAAGAAAACCAATGAAAAATTTGGGACAAGTTGGAAATCCCACATAAACCCTTTGAACAATCCCTACATAACCACATTAATCCAGGCGGGCGCAATCCCCCAATTTTTTAATGGATTTAACCCAACAATTCCCCCTGGGGGTTTAAGTGTTTGCCCGCCCGGATTCCAAAGCCCTTTCCCCCACCACCTTTAGAGAAAAGAAGTCCAATATAGAGGACATAAATTGCTAAGTTAAATTCAGGTCTCAGAGCAGGGTCACCAAGAAAAACAGATCCCCTACTCTAAAAAATCATGGGTTTCTATAAAATAATTTGGAAAACGGGGGCCGATTGCTAAAATCCCTCTTAGAGAGCCCTTTAAAGGGACTTTGCCTGGAAACACTGAACCTAATCCTGGGGAAACCCAGGAAAAAGCAGTGACCTTAAGGAGGGGAAAAAAACTGCAATCTGACATCTTTGGGGAAAACCAGTGTTGCCCAAAAAAGGGGGAGTTGGGGGGCCACAGTGGGGGGGGGGTTGGGGGGAAAGGAAGATGTTTTTGAAAAGGTAAAGGAAAAGGGAAAGGGCCCAAAGGAAAAGGGAAAAGTCAGCAGGGGGGAAGCCCAAAGGGCTTTAAACAGTTGGGCCATACAACCCCCAAAAACCATATCCGGGTTGGCAAAAAAAAGGGGATCAAGAAAAAGGAGCACTTCGGAAAGTTTTTGGATTTTTTTAAAGAAATTACATTTTAAAACAAAACCTTTTTTGTAGAAGCCCCTTTCAACGGATGCCCCAGATATCCCAAGTTTTTAAGGGGTCTACTGTCAAACAAAAAGGAACAGGAAA
This sequence comes from Laguncularia racemosa, assembly GCA_037954665.1. Classification (NCBI taxonomy): domain Eukaryota; kingdom Viridiplantae; phylum Streptophyta; class Magnoliopsida; order Myrtales; family Combretaceae; genus Laguncularia; species Laguncularia racemosa. The sequence goes on along the minus strand of JBBMOL010000943.1, from coordinate 23,554 downwards.
AAATTTTTAAACTGCAGTTATAGGAGGGAGTTTTTTCATCTTCCCAAAAATAAGTTGCCCCCAAAAGTAAAGGACCCGGGGTTTTTTAAATTTTCCAGGCTTAATTAGTAAAACTCCCTGTGGAGAGAGCTTTGGCAGCCCTTTGGGGAAAAGCAAAAAACTTGATACCCTATTCCTTTTTTAAAAGAAATTTAAAATTTGGGGGAGTCGAAGCCCACCAGGATGATTTCCGTAGCGGGCAATCGCGGAGGGGGTAAAATTTCCCTGAGGGAAACATTTGAGGATGCCCGGTAAAGGTAGAAAAATTTTCATTTTTCCGTTGTTTTTGGGAAATTTCCCGGGCCTATGAATGCAGATGTAGAGGTTCTGCGATTTTAAGAAGCCCTTACCTACTATTTGCAAAAGCTGTGATTGGTAGCCGGTTTGGAAAAAGCAAGTATTGAGGGGGGGGGAATTTGATGAGTTGTGGATAAAAATTTAAAAAGTAGCACTGAAAAAATCGTTAAAACGCTAAGATACTTCTATGTGTTTGATTGCATTGACTTTTTCGGGTAAAAAGTGTATGCAAAAATGTTATGTGGAGACCCTTTTTTAAATTCATTTTTAAACTGGAATGAGATGAAGTGAGTGAAAAAGGGGAAAGATCCCAAACTGTAAAAGGCTCAGCTGCAAAATTTTAAAGGAAAGTATTTTTGTTGCAGAGGTTTTGAAAAAATAGGGCCCAATAAAAAAGAAGGGGATTTTAAAAAACCCGTCTTTTAAAAGGGCCCCTCCTGAACTTGAGTTAAAGCAATTTCCTGAGTACTTAGAGTATGTTTTTTCTAAAAAGTAACTCTAAACCCCCAAATCATCATTTCTGTTTATTTTAACAAAGGGAGTAAAGGGAAACGATCACTAGGGGTCTTGAGGGAGCAAAAAGCGAGTTTTTTTCTTGGAAGAAAAGGATATTCAAGGTATTCCCCCTAAATTTTGTACTCTTTAAAATCTTGCGGGGAAAGGGTTTTAAACCCGGTGGGAACAAACCTTAGAAAAAGTTAAACCCCAACATGAAGGAGGTTTTTTTAAAAGAAGGGGGTTTAAATTAAGTTTTTAGATGGGGGGTTTTTGATCATCCCATTTCCCGGTTAAATTTCCCTTGGGTTTCAGTCCTGGCAATTTTGTACCAAAAAAGGGGGGGAAAAGACTTAAACCCCAAATAAAAAAACGAACGGCCCAAAAACTATGAGGACGGAAAACGGGTGTAAGGCGAGATGGCATAAAATTAAAGAAGGCTGAATAAAGCAACCCCCAAGGAAAACTTCCTCCCCCCTTCTGTGGATCAGATGCGAACCCGTTTTTGGCAGGCCGTCTATTTTAAACGGTTTTTAATGGAATTTTGGGGAAAATTTTTCCAAACCCAATCGCTCCAGAGGATTGGAAAAGACCACTTTCACGCCCAAAGGGTTTTTTCCCCGCTTATAGGCGCATGCCCTTTTTTGGGGAATTAAATGAAATCACTGAAAAACGTTTCAACGGTGTATATGGCCATTTTTTTGGGACTTATTTGGAAGGGATCATGGATTTTATTTAGGGAGTTTTCTCCGTCTTTATTTGTTTTCTTTTTAAATGCTTGTCTAAGCAATTTGAAGGGGGGTTTTGTTTTGGATGGGGAGGAAACAAAATCTTTTTTGTAAAACCCGGGGAGAAAGGCCTTTTTCAGGGTTTAAAGGGGGTTTGCAAGGGCACAAAATTTCTCTTTAAAGGGGAATCGAAGGGGAAATAACACAAAGGGGACAAAATTTTTCCCCAAAAATTTCCCCCCACCTTCTTCGGTTAAAGAGCCATTCGGAGTTTTCCTGGGGCCATGCCGGATTTTAAACAAGAGGTTCTTTAAAAGGATTTCTCTAAAATAGCCTGCCCCTTGAACGGCTTTTAGAGAAAGCGTACCCAATATTTTAACTAGTGTATGTCTTGGGGCTTTTCAACACCTTAAGGAAAGGTTGCCCCAAAGCAAAAAACATGGTGGCCCCGGGGTTTTGGGGGGGTCTTCCTTTCGAGTTGAAGTGTGACAAAGGGGTTTTTACTTTTGGGGAGAAAAATCTTTAGGACAAAGGAGGGAAAAAACATTTTCCAAACCCGATCTATTTTTGCTAGTAAGCCCCCCAAAGTGCTCGGGGAAAAATACACCATGCCCGGGAAAAGGGAACTTTAGCTGTGTTTTTTTTCGGGGGTTTTAAATAAGTTTTGGGTTAAATATTTGTTTTTTGTCCAAGGTAATTGTTTACACGGGACCATTCACCCTCTCAATTTTACCTTTTGCCCAAGGGAAAGATGCAAAAACCGCCCCTCATCCGGATAGTTTTACATAGAGTTAAAGTTTTATGGAGATTAGGGACAAGGGGGGGAGCTAAAAACTTGGGTTTTGCTGGCCCCATCTTTTCTCGCTTGGAGAACCCATACTTGGGGGAAAATTTAAAGAAGAAGAGATTGATAAATTTTTTCCCCGGGGGGAAAGGATTGTATCAGATTAACGGGAAAGTTTTAAATTTCTTAGCTTTTGGTTTGCGGGATTTTGAAAAATTACCTTGTTTTCAAAATCTCCCGAGTGAAAAAATTTAAATCAAAAAGAAGCGGTTTTTTTTAAAGTTGAAGCATATTTCTGGGAGGAACCCCCTTTCTTGTTTCATTTGTTTGCTGATCAGGTAAAAAGAGATGTGTATCGGGAGCAAGAGGGGCAAAAAAATTCGGGGAAAAAACTGTCAAAACGGACCAACAGGGGGTCACTAAAATGTAAATTCGAACAGCTCAAAAGTTTGGAATGGGGATTTATTGGCCAACCTTTTCAAGGTTTCCTTCAAATTTGAAAAAAAAACATGTGACAGGTGCCAGCGAGTTGGAAGTATGTCAAAGCACAAGGGAAACCCCCCCAAATTTTTTTTTCCGGGAGTGTGAGGTGTTCGACGTTTTTTTGGGGGGATTTGATTTCAGGGGCCTTTTCCCAATTCCTTCGAGAATAAGAAAAATTTTTTGGGGGGCGGTGGATTATGTGCCCTAAAATGGTAGAAGCCCAATTTTTTGCCCAAAAAGGGATCCCAGAGAAAAGGGGAAAAATTTTTTTGGAAAAAATTTTTTCTCAAAGGGTTTTTGGAACACCCGGGCTTTAATTATTTTATAGGGAACACTTTTTCTGTAATGTTCAATTAAATTTTACTGAGTGATATGGGGCCCACCCTTTAGTTAGCAACCTCCTATCCCCCACAGATAAGGGGTCAAGTAGAAGTTTCAAAAGGGTGAGCAAAAAAGGGATTTAAGAAGACATTTGGACATTACCCAAAGGGGAAATTGGGTGGGAAAAAATTTGGATGATGCTTTGTGGGACAAATGGGGAAAAGTTTCAAAACCCCTTGAGGAACCGCCCCCAAATATCGACTATTGTTTGGGGTTTGGGAAACTTTTCCATTTGCCAGTGGAGTTAGAACTTTGGGGTTTCTGGGCTTTAAGTACTCTTAACATGGACTTAGAGGCGTTGGTAAGAGGAGGAAGTTTCAGCTGAATGGGAAAAACGATGAATGGCGTTCAATGGCATATACAACATGTGGGTTTTATAAAAAGAAATGAAGAGATTTTCATGATTGAGGATTTCCATCCCAAAAAAATTTTAGAGAAAAGGGGGTCTTTTTCTCTTATTTAATTCAAAGGAAATGAAAACTTTCCCCCCGGGTAAATTGAGATCGAAAAGGTTTGGCCTTTTAAAAATTTGCTAAGTTTTTCCCCAGGTGTAGTGGGGAAATTTTAAAAACCCGGAAGGACAAACATTTTAAAGGGCAAAGGGCAAACGTTTAAAAACTTTTTTTGGGGCTCAAGGCAAAAAAAAAGAGGGTCAAAAAAGAGTTTTAAAACCCCCCCTCTAGTGGCCCTTTAAACAAGGCAGGTTTTTTTTTTTCGTTAAACAAAAAGAAAGTTAAAAAAACAGCGTTTGGTGGGAAAGGGAACCCAACAATTCTTAGGTTAAAATTTCCCCCTTTTTTTTTCCCTTTTTCCCTTTTTTAACCTCTTTTTTATTTTTTTTTGTTGTTAATTACTTGCGGGGCGATACTTAAAATTGTGGATCTAGAGGGGGTGAAAGTTAAATGATGTCCAATAAATTTTGGAAAAGGGTTTGGTTTTCTTAACAAGGGAGAAGTTTAAAAGCTTTCATGACGTTTAAAAACGGCCACACATTCTTGCTTTTCACGGCCGTGGGAAAAGGGGAAAAATTTTTTGCACAAAGGTTTTCAAAGGGCCAACCAAAAATGGCCGGTTTAAATTTTACCCCCCCCCCCCCCCCCCCCCCGGGCCCCTTTTGTCCGGCCGTGTAAAAACACCCCAAAAAGGCCGAAAAGGGTTTTAAAAAAATCTTTTTTTTTTTCAAACCTTTTTTCATTTTTTTTCACTCCCTCACTTCACACCGGGATTTTCCCTTACAATCCCTCAAAAAAAAACATTATTTCACAAATCATTCCTTGCTTGTGAATTTTTATACCTTTTTTCCTTGGATCTAACACTAAGGTATGGAATTCTACTCCCCCTTTCTCCCTCACTCTATTTTCCCTTTCAAAAGGTGAATCAGAAAAAACTTCTTGTGTGTTTTTTAATTCCCAAGGGTTTTTTGTGTGATTTGTTTATTTTTTAAGGGGTTTTTTTTTTTTTTCTTTAAATTTCGAGTTTTTTTCATGTTACTATTTGGATTTTTAAGATAATTTTCGCTTTTGGAACAAAACCTGGGGTTTTTCCCAATTCTTGAGTTTATTTGTGTTTATTTTTAGATATTTTTGAAAATGAAAAAAATTTGGGTAAGGGGAAATTTTTTTTTATGTGAGGGTGTGATTAAAATCGCAAAAAAACGCTTATCCCAGAGTAATGAAATTGGGGGCTTTAAATTTTTGAATTTTTTAGATGATTTTTTTGAAAAAAAAAGGGGTTTCTTAATGGAAAAAGAAATTTAATTTTTGGAAATTTCTAAAAGTATTTTTTAGCTAAGGGGAAGGATTTTTTAAGAGTGGATCCAAAATTTTTTGAAGGAATTGGGATTCAAACATGTGAAAAAAAAAGGGAAAAATTTTTGAAAAATACACAAGCGAGATACACGCCCCTTTTACTTTGTTGTGTATCGAAGTTGGGTGGGGTTTGGGGAAAATACATGAGTGAGATGCACGCCCATTTTACTTTTTTTTTTTGTTTTATTGAAGTGGAGGGGTTTTGAAAGTACAAAGAGCCCAAAAATACAAACGCCCTTTTTACTTTGCTTGTGTATCTAAGTTTTGCTGGGTGGCAAATTTTTCCAAATACCGGCCCCATGTATACTTTCCCCTGTACTTATTCTGTATATTTTACATAAAGGATGCTTGGAAGGGGAAAAACACGAGATAAAACGAACGAGATACACTACTGTGTATCCGCTCGTGTTAAAGTATCCAAACCCCATTACAAGTAAAATAGACCGTTAGTTGCCCCCAGGGAAAAAGGGGGGTTTTCGAATTTTGTACTTGTCTGACACTCATACAGGGAGGGGGGAAAAAAGATTCTGCATTTCAAAAGGAGATTGAAGGGCCCAGAAGAAGGGAAAATTCAAATTTTTTTTGGGTTTTGGGCCGTGAAAAGTTTTTTTTTAAATTCCCCCCCCCCCCTTCCGTCAAAAGGTATTTCTTTTATTCAAATTAAGGGGGAGTAGACCTTTAAACCAAAATTTTTTTTTCGAAAAATCTATTAGTCAGTGATGGAAAAAATCGGTTTTTTTAAAGCGAAATTTTTGACTTTTTTTATGATTAATTGCATGCCCTTCAATTGTTTCCCTTTGATTCTTAAAATCCGGGAAAATGAAAATTTATGCTTGGGTACATTTTAGTTAATTTTGGGAAAATTTCTCTTATGGGGTTGATTTAATTTCAATTAATTTGGGTATTTTATTGTTCTTCTAGAGATTTGGAAACAAGAGTCTTCTTTTACATCGATTATTTTGATGCGAATTTTATTTTGCTTTATGCAAAATTTTAGGTTGCTATTAACTAAGGAGAGATCCCATTTGATTTAAAAAAGGATTAGATTTGGGTTTTAAAATAATTGAGGGAAAATAGTTAAATTTTTACTAGGGAAAATTTGACAGTATAAAAATCAACTAAAACCCAACTTCATAAATATAATGAATTTAAATGATAGGGGAAAAGGGGTTTTTAAAAAAGATCAGGGTTTCTTTTGTTAATTGATAAAACTTCAGAAAACCCTTGTTTTTTTTTAGCGAGTTTTAAAATTTGTTTTTTGATTAAAAGTAAATTTTAAATTTTCCCCCAAATTTTTTAAAGGGCGGGTTTAAAAAATAAAGGGAAAGAAAGGGTTTGTACTAGGAAATTTGTGTTTTCCTATTTGGGGGACCTTTTAAAACTTTAAAAACAAATTAGTCCCCCGGGGAGGTACACTTGCCTATTGCAAACCCTAGTTAGAATTAGGGAAAAGGCATTAAAAATATTAATTTCTCGATTTTTTCAATGATCAAGTTTTTTTGGGGCCGTTGCCGGGGATTTCGCCAAAATTAGAAAAACTTTTTACTTATTAAAATTTTAAACCCAAATTTTTTTCTTTCTTAACTTTTTTCCCCTTTCTTCCTGAGAATTTGGAGTTCATAATTTTAATTGTATTACGTTTACGTGCAAAAGACCAGAAGTTTGCCCAAGGGAACTTCCTTTTTTTAATTTTTAAACCAGAGAAAATTATTTCATCGTTATCAAAAAAAAGCCCAAAACTCGACGGGGTCAACATCATTTTGGGATTCAAGGGGGGGGGAAGAAATGAAGGAAAAACCCCGGGTCAATTTTAAATAATTGTGTCAAAAGCTGAATCAAAGGGAAATGTTTTTAGTGGATTTCCCCCGGGAAACATCAACGGTTATTAATTTGAGATGGCCGGGGTTATTTTAGGGGCCCCCTAGAACCAATTCTGATTTTTTTAGGCCCCAAAATTGATTGGCGTCAGCTCTACATAAATTCCCCCTCGGGGGGAACAAATTAAATTTTTTAATTAAAACCTACCGTGATTCCGATGGAGACAGCAATTATCAATTTTATGGTTTACGGATGAAGATCTAAATGCGCAAAATTTCCCAAACTTTTCTGGAGATATGTCTCTTTTAAAATTTTAAAGGAGTTAGTGATGATGGCCGATTTCCCCCTCAAGGGTCTTCCCATTTCCCTTTTAAAGGGGAAAAGGGTAAAACAGTGGGGAATTTCCTTTTTTCCGGGAAAATCCATTACTACATGGGGAAGGTCTGATTAAGAAGTTTATTGGGGCAAATTCTTTCCCTTCCCCTTTTAAAAGCCCGCTAAAAATTCGAAACTGAGATTTCAATCTTATCATCAAAATTTTACCCTGGGGAAAGTTAAAGAAACCCAAGAAATTCAAAGGGGCTCAAAGCGGAAATGCCCACACCATGGAAATCCCCAAGTGGCTTTTCCCCCAAATTTTAGATATTTTAAAAATGGGGTTTAAAATATCAAAATTTAAAACAGTAATTCCGAAACTGGGGGCACCTTTAAAAAATAAAACTCCTAAAAAGAGTTTTGACTCTTTTTTTAAGCCAAAAGGCCCTGGGAAAAATTATGAATGGTTTACATTTTGGTTTTGGGGAGAGAAAAGAAAGGGGGTTAAAGGGATTCTTTTAAGTGGAAAGTGGGTACTTCTATCAAAGTCCAAAGTTTAAGGGATTTTTCTAGAAGATGATGGGGATTTGGCTTTTCTCACCCCATCAATTGGCTATTTGTGGAAACCCCCAGGGGGTGAGGAAGGGGTAAAAAAAAGCAAGTGGGATTATTTTGTAAACTCAATTCGGGCCCCCAAAAACAAACCATAAGCAATACTTATAACCCAGGATGGAGAAATTTACCCAAACTTTTCTTGGAAATAACAACAGTAATATTTCAAAAGGGGAATCCCCCCAAACCCCCCCCAAGGTTATCAGAGGGGTTTAATTTGGGCCAGATTCCAAACCGCCAATTGAAGATTTTCCTCCAAAATTCATCAAGGGGTTCAGAAACCCGACAGAAGTCCGTAAAAATTTTATTCTGAAAAAACCCCAAAACTCAGCTCTGGGAATCATGGAAAAACCCTAATACACAATCTTGGGAAAAAAAGGGCCGGGCAGATAGCCCAAGCTTCTATTTAAGAGATCTCAAGGTTCACTTCCGGGAAACCCCGGAAACCAACCCCTAGAGAACATGTTTTTAAAAACTGTCACATTACGAAGTGGTAAGGAAATTCAAACCCAAAAGGTTTTAAGAAGAAGAGAGTCGGGGGTGAACGAACCCCGGGGAGAAGAACAAGTAGTTTCTCAAAGGAGGGGAAAAGCATTCAGAAAAAACGCCTAAAAAAGAAATGCACCTCCATTAATCCCCGAATACAAGCCCAAAAGTTCCTTTATCCAGACGACTCAAGAAGGAAAAGAACAGATGAGCATATGGCAATTTTTAGAGAATTTCAAGAATTGGGATATCAACCTTAACCCCCCTGGTTTTAGGCCTTTTTCACAAATGCCAGATATTTAAAATTTTTAAAAAAAAAGAATTTTCTATTTGAAAAAAAAAAGGAAGCTTGGGAAGGGTTTTTCCACTGTAACTTTAGGGGGAGAATGCTCTTGGTAAATTTAGAACAAACCCCCCAAAGAAGTTAAAAAAATCCAAAGGGCTTTTTCCATCCCCTTTCCTGATAGGGGAAATTTTTCTGAAGAACGGGCATTTGGGGTGATTTGGGAGCCAGTATTAAAATTTTATGCCATATAAGATGTTCCAAAAATTGGGGTATTTTGGGGAGCCAAACCCACCAAAAATTGGTCCCCCAGTTAGCCGAAAAGATCAGTTTAAAATTTCCCTTTAGAAGGTATTTGAAGATGTATTAGTGAAGGTTTTCCCCAAAAACTTTCTTTACTTTCCCCGGTAGGTTTTTATCATCCCTTTACTGAAGGGAGATGTGGGGGGTCCCCCTCTTATAAATTGGGGGAAGGGGGGGGGCCATTTTTTAGTACTGTAAAGCTATAATTGATGTTGGGGATGGGAAGTTAGTGTTGAGAGTAGGAAAGAAGAGGTCAATATGAAAATGCCTACATTTCCCTTTAAAAAAAGCCTGCCTATGATGATACCCTGCTATGCAATCGACTAAACCTTTACTTTTACAATTTCGGATTCTTGCAAGGGCCTGTTTAATTTTTGATGCATTGGAAATTGTGTTTGAAGAATGGGGGGAAAGAAACAATGAAAATATTTGGGAAAATTAGAGCAGGGGTTTTAATCACTTAACAAAAATCCTTTTGTTTTAGAAAAGAAAGAAAGGTTTAAAAGGAAAGAATAGATCCACCATTCATAGATCGAAACCTTTTTTTAATTTTAGGGAAAAAACTTTTAGTGAATTGAAAACATGCTAATTACTACCCTTTAATCTACATTTTTTGGGAAAAAGGGTTCTAAACTTTTTCCCGTCTTTTAATTTTCATCAAAAACTGGAATTTAGATCACAGGAAAGGTTTTGCATGTCTTGGGGGCCAAAAACAAGAAAGCAATTTCATGGAAAATTGCCCGATATTTAAAAGGGGGGATTAAACCCATCGTTTTGTACACATAAAATTTATGGGAAAATTGTGTCAAAACCGTGGGTTTCAACCCAACGCCGGGTTAATCCAAATAAGAAAGGGTGTTGTCCCAAAAAGGAAAAACATCAAAAATTGGGTTATTTCAGAATGATTTTACCCGATTTCTGATAGCTCCCTGGGTGGGGCCCACTCAAGTAATTCCAAAGAAAGGCGGTTAGTTCGAGTAAAACCGGGAAAAGAAAAGAATGAGCTCATCCCGATGATAAATGTCACTTGATGAAAAGTTTTTTATAGATTTTCCCCAAGCTAAATGACGGGGCCAACTCGAAAGGATCATTTTCCCTTTCCATTTTTGGACCAAATGCTTTAAAAGTTAGCGGTTTTATGAAAATTTAAATGTTTCCCCCCATGGGATGTTTGGATATTTTTAGATTCCCCCTCGCACCCGAAGAAACCCCCGGGAAAAAACGACCTTTTTATATCCCTTTTTGGGACGGTTTTTGCTTATCGAAAGCATGCCCTTTTTGGGTTATGCCAAAGCTCCAGCCACCTTTCACGATTCATGATGGGTATTTTTGAGGATATGGTATAGGGCAAATTGAAATAACCTGGAAAAGATTTTTCTGTTTTGGGAATTTTTTTTGAAAGAGTGTCTACAAAAAATTTTAGTTAGTGTTGCAAGTTGGGGAAGCGCAACCGGTCCTAAATTGGGAGAAGGGGGTCATTTTTAAAAGGCCAAAAAAAGGGAATTTTTTGGGCCCTAAAAAACTCTAAAAAAAAGGCTTTTTGAAGTGGATGAGGCAAAGAAAGGAAACAATTTTTAAATTTCCCCCCCCCACTTCAGTTAAAGGAAATACGAAAATTTTTTTTTTTTTTTTTGGCCAAAGGGAGGGGTTTCCCATCGACGATTCATTAAAGATTTTTTTAAGAATTGCAAAGGCCCGATGACAAAACTCTTGGAAAAGGAATTTCCTCTTTTTAAATTCAACCGGAATGCATTGATGCCAAATTTTTAAAATTTATGCACAAACCATCACTGCACCCATCATGGTCCCCCCAACAAAGGGGGCATTCCCTTTGAGATTAAAAATTTATGGGAAATTGGGCTCGGCCCGTGGGACTGGTTTTTTTGGGGCAGCGAAAGGGGCAAATACTTCAACCCATTCATTAAGCTACAAAACACTCACCCCCCCTTTCCAAGAAAATATACAACCACTGGAGAAGGAGTTGCGGGGAAATTGATTTTCCTTTTTACAAGTTTAGACGATATCCATCTTTCTTTAAAAGGGAAGTATACATAGTCATCCCGCCCTTTAAATTTTTGCTAACCAAAAAAAGGAAAGCAAAAGCCCCCTCATTTGGGGGATTTTACTTCTTCAAGAGTTTGATCTTGAGATAAGAGATAAAATGGGTGCTGAAAAACTTTTGCTACCGACACCGTCAAATTTGGAGAATCCCCCGTTTAAAAAAGGGCCGAACGAAAGTTGAGATCAACGTGGGGTTCCCTAAAAGGGAAAGATTTTTAGGGCCCTTAAGGGCCGTTTTTAAAATGAAAATTTATCCAAAGGGGGTTTTTTTAATATTGGGCCCTTTTTCCTAGTGGCAAGGGCCCTTCCTAAGGATTTTGAAAAAGCAGAAACAGAAAAGAAAAATTTTCACCGAATTTAAACACTTCCCACTGGGAGGATTTCCCCATTTAATTTAAATTTTTGTTGATCCAATGAATCGAAGGTGTTTTTTCCCCTGAAAAAAGGAAGGAAAATCTTTTTTCCACTATCACTTTTTGGGCCAACGTGAGGACCCTCATATTGCCATCGGGGGGCGGCGCACAAAAGGGATTGGAAAACAGGGTTTTACTTGGCCAACATTGTTTAGGGATGCTCAGGCATAAAGCTTTAAAAGGGCCCATTTCCAGAAAGGGGTGGTAAATTTAAAAAAAAAGGGAAAGAAATGCCAAAAACACTTTCAATTAGAGTGGAAGTATTTCGATGTGTGGGGATCGACTTTTTGGGGCCCTTTCCCCTTCCTTCGGAAAAAAAAACAAAATTTGGGACCCGTGGATTACATTTTCTAAAAGGGTAGAAGCCCAAGCCTTGTCTGACCCAATTAAATCCCGGGGGTTGTTAAAATTTTTGAAGGAAGTCTTCTGTAGATTCGGGGTCCCACGGGCACTCATAAGGACAAGGGACACACTTTTATAATTCCGGGAATTGAAAAGATTTTAAGTGGGAAAAGGGGTATCCAAAAAGTTTTCTACGGCCCTTTTTCACCCCCAAACTAGTGGGCAAGTGGAAAGGGTTTTAAAAAAAGGACCAAAGCGTATTTTAACAAAGTCCGTTTTCTCAAAAAAAAGATGAGATTGGGGCCGGAAGTTAAAAATGAAGCTTTTTGGGCATTTTTAGACTCCTTTCAAAAACCCCCCCTTAAAAACTACTCCTATCGATTGGGTTTCGGGAAAGCTTGCCCTTTACCGTTTTGGGTTCGCACAAGGGGAATTTTGGCGATTTAAAACTGCCAATTTAGGGTCTTCCGGTCTGGAGCACATCGAAGGATGCAACTTAATAGCTAGTGAAGGGGGCTCAAGGGAATTGACAATTCTTTTAAAATTTCAAAGAGAACGCCAAGAAAATTTTAGGGGCCGGCTACCAAAGAAAAAACAAAAAATAATTTTTTGGAAGGGGGCATTGTATTACTGTTCAAATTTTAGGGGTTTTATTTTTGTTCCCTGGGGAAAAAATTAAAACAAATTTTTCCCTTTCCCTTCCCCGGGTAAAAAAGGTTTTTTCCCCACGGCACAGTTGAGTTAAAAAAAAGGGGAAAAGGGGGGAAAAAAAGGGAATTTTTTTAAGGTGATTTGGGCAAAAAGGGTTAAAACATTACTTTTTGGGAAACCCAAAAAAGTTTTTTTGGGAAAAAAAGGGGGAGCTTGAAAACCCCAATTTTCATCTCCATTTGAGCTCCACCCGGGTTTATTTCATTGAGCTATTTTCGTTAAACAATTTGTGCTTTTTTGGGAGGAAAACCCATGTTGCTTAAGTAAGTTTTCTTCTTTATTTAATTTTTTATTTATTTTTATCATTCGTTGTTTTGGAGTAACTTTTGCAGGACAGCAAGCTACAGAGGGGCTAACCAAGTGTGGATTCTATGAAAGTCACCTTAATAGAGCTTCTTTTAAGCTCTAAGTGTGGGGAAAATTCAGGACGAGAGACCTTTTCAAGGGAATGCAAGATGAAGTGATGACAGGTATGTACTTTGATCTGCACAACCGGGTACACTTGTCGTGTATCGGGGTTTTTCACACATGCTAGAGGGTGGCTAAATTGACTTTGCAATACAAAAGGGGAATATGTCATGGTGTGTCCTCCTGTGCACTTCAAAATATGCTCATTGTGTAAATATCAGAGATGTACGAATAAGGTACACGCTCGTGTACCTGGTCGTGTATTTGACCCACAGAAGGCACAATTCGATACACGAACAAGATATACGCTCGTGTACCTGGTCGTGTATCTGACCCACAGAACACCCCCTCTATATACACGAACAAGGTACACGCTCGTGTACCTGGTCGTGTATTTGACTCACAGAATGCTCCCTATATATACACGAACAAGGTACACGCTCGTATACCTAGTCGTGTATCTGACCCACAGAATGCTCCCTCTAATACACGAATAAGGTACACGCTTGTGTACCTGGTCGTGTATTTGACCCACAGAATCTCCCTCTATATACACGAACAAGGTACACGCTCGTGTACCTGGTCGTGTATCTGACCCACAGAATCCTCTCTATATACAGAACAAGATACACGCTCGTGTACCTGGTCGTGTATCTAACCACATAATGCTCTCCCAGATACACGAACAAGATATACGCTCGTGTACCTGGTCGTGTATCTAACCCACAGAATGCTCTCCTACGATACACAACAAGGTACACGTTCGTGTATTAACCCACAGAAAGGAATCCAAAGTATACGACCAAAGTACACGACCGTGTACTTGGTCGTGTATCTAATTTTTCTGCTCGTACTATAAAAGGACTCCTCACTTCACTCTTGCCATTTACACGACCCATTCTCCATTCGTGTATTTGACCCACTCACTCTCACTCTACTCCTCCATACGGTGATTGTTCCTTCCACACTACAAACTTCTTCCGTTTCAAAGGATTCAAGGTAAGTAAGTTCTCTTTCTTCTTCTTCAATACTTATTGCAATACGTTGCTGCTCGGTTTTCTTTCACGACCACCATACATGCTTGCATCTATGATGATGGTATGATGAGTGATTTCGCATTTTGGAAGTCGATTGTTGATAGATCTGTAGACATTTTGAACTCACGTGAATGCATGTATGTTTGATGTCATGAGTGGCTGCCAAACAAGTGAATCAACAGTTAGGGTTTGAACATGAATATTTGGGACTTTGATTTTGTGGGTTTCTAGAACAATGTTGTTGTGTTTCTTTTCCGATCTTCTTCTTAGAAACCAAAGTATGAGGCCATTTTTTTTATGATCACTAAACCATCGCACCTAGCTTCTTAGAATCAAGATTTGAACTTTATCGTTTGATGATGCTTTGGGTTGTTGTAGTTGCATTTTTGGCCTTCAAGAAGGTAGGTTGATAATATACTAAAGCCACAAGACCTGATTTTGAGTGTTCCTATGGTAATTTGTGCATGTATTAGATGGGCAGATACACAACTAGGTACAGGTCGTGTCCTTGGTGTTATCTCAACTGTGCTATCTTCCTCCTTGTTTCGGAAACCTAATGCAAGTCTTATCATTTTCTTTGTGTAATTAACGAACCTAACCTATTTTGAGACCATTGTGATTGCTTAGATGGTCACAAAGACTTGTGCAGTTAAACCAAAGTTTAATAAGAAGAAGAAGACCACCCCTGCTAAGAGGAAGCGGGATGGTGCTAGTTCATCCTCCGCTCTACCTCCCGAAGAGTTGCGGAGGAGCCATGGAGCAAGAAGCGGTTTGAAATTCTCTCAGGAAACCGTTTGGTGCACACCAATATTTGGATTGGGGCATGCTGGAAGGGTATGACTAGTTCAACCAATGAAGGAGATCCTTGCCACCGGCCCATGGGAGGTCCTGTTCACCATACAAGAACCAGCATATCGGGATGTTACTCTTGAGTTCCTATCCACTATGCAGATACAGAAGACAGAAATTGAAAAAGGATGGGACAACTCTTTCAGTTTTGAAGTGTATGGGCAACGGCACAACTGTACTATCCGCCAGTTCTGTTCTCTCATGGGCTTCTACACTGAAGCTTTTACCTGGACACCTGAGTTTCAGGATTTACATTGCCGTTGGCCTTCCAACGTTAACAATCAGGTATGCTGGGAGGAGTTGACCGGAAACCCGACTCAAGAGTACTTTCCATCCAGCTCCAAGGCCTCTCTAATTAAGGATGATTGCCTTAAAGTTTGTCATTGGCTCTTGACAAACACAATTGGAGCCCGAAAAAGCAGTAAGGGAGTTGTCAATAACTTTGAAATCTTCTATCTTTACAGCATCTCCCACGGATATCAAATTAATATCGGGTTGGAGTTGGCCTTTTATATATGGAGACAGGCACATGACTCCCGTTCTAAGGGGATTTATTGTGGCAGCTTCATCACTCATTTGCTGAAGAGCATGGATATTTTCCAAGACCCTGGGCCAGAGGCCGCCAAGTGCAATCAGGAAAGAATCTCTGATGGGCCGTTTGCCAAGTGGGGAGTGAAAAAAACCACAGGAACTTCTCGCACTTCTAGCAGGCCGCCTCCTTCTGCACAATCCTCCAAAGCTGCTCCTTCCTTGTCTTCACTGGTGAGTCTTCTATTCCTACATCGGAGCGGGTGCTTGACCGCTTGGCATCCATTGAGAAGACCCAAGGTGAGATGAAAGTTCAACTACAAGGGATGAAAAAGAAACAAAAAAAATTTAGGAAATTTGTAGTTCACGCTTTCCAGTCGCTGGCTAAGTGCTTCCCAGCGGGGCAAGCTAGTTTGCCCACTTATGCCTCTTCCTCTGAAGCTGAAGAGGAAGTTGAGGCCAGCGGCGATAAAGACAAGGAAAATGAAGGAGAAAGTGAGGGAGAAAGTGAAGAGGATACTGAGGAAACCACTGAGGAAGTGGAACCAACCATTGCCAAGGGTGAGGAAAGTGATGATGAAGAGGATGAAACAGATGATGAAGATGAGGAGACTAGTTCGGAATAATGAATGACTTTCAGTTACCTATTTTATTCTGCATATTCGAGGAGCTCTTTCTATTGAGCTAGACTCTTTCTTGTTGGATGACTGTAATAATGACTGATCTCTATTTAATCTTTTACCTTTCGTTTTTGTTGTGTTGAACTTTGCTGATCTAGGTGCTATCCCGTGAATGCAACTGGTCTCATAACTTTCCTTGGCGAACTTCATCGATATAGATGATCGACATTCTGCTAGCTATGCAATTGGTCCATCACCTGTTTAATCCCGGGAAGTCTCAGTTCCTTTTCTTTTTATTTTTTCTTTTTACTCTTTATTTCTCATTAGTTCTTGAATGATAAAGACATTGGGACAATGTCTCAATCTAAGTGTGGGGAAGGGGATACTAAAGAAATTTGATAAGGGTTGTGCTGAATTGTATGAGTCATTCAAAAAAATTTCCCTAATTTTTGTTTTTCTCTTTTTGCTTGATAATCGAATTTTGAAATCATGATTGCAAATTACATAGTATTGTAGCATTTAGTGACTGAATTCCTCTAAAAGAGTGTTGTGCATGTCACCTTTGTCTTCTTTGGAACATTGATACTTAGTCAAAGTTATGGGATAAAATTGTTGTGAAACTCAAAGATCTTGAGAGCCATGTAATCTTTCATGAAAGGGAAAATGAAATGATTCTCTTGGTGATCCTTCTTAGAAGATCTCTTTAAAGTAATAATTTAATGAAAGCATGTTATACTTGAAAAATAAAGGATTGGTTAGTATGGGCAGGCTTTAGTCCCTTAGAAGAGCGAAGTTTAACTCCGCTACTAACTAGTCAAAATAATAAGTTAAGGTAATAGAGGTTCGATGGGGTCCCTTTAAAACCTGGTCACCTAAGGTCGTCTGGCCTAGGATCGACTGACTGAGGAAATTACTGTAATAAAATGAAATACCATAAAGCCAAAAGTTGAGAGGGTCTTGTAACTCGAGTAATTAAGCCCATAGGAACGCCCTCAATTGAGGGGATAACGTTTGTTAACTTGGGTGACGAGCCTAGGATTATCGGCTGAAAACTCGTTACATGGGTTGCAAGATTCCAAAAAAAAAAAAAAAAGAAGGATGAAACCAGTGTGAACTATTACAAAGAATAAAATCTTTGAAGAGATCAACCAAAAAGGAGGAGGAATCCAGGGAAACATAGATGCAATGTATTTTCATTATTGATTGCTTCACTAAGAGAGATAAATGAGAAGATATTAGACTTTTTAATGGTGGTTGAAATGTACCATGTTTTCTTTTGCTTTGATTGATCTTGTGTCTAATTTTGATCATGAAAGCCATGTTAAAATGACAAGGGTAAAGATTGGTCTACTCTGATTAATCCTAGAAATTGACTAAAGTATCTTTGTTACAATACTTTCATGATAAGGTGATAAGCACACATCAGATTGAGGGATTGCATTGAGCTTTAAAGATTAAAATTCACAAATGCTAATATCTGAGTAGTTTTATTTGGTAACGACAATCATGATTAATGAGAAGTTTGATCAATGTTTTGTTTTGCTTGAGGACAAGCAAAGACTTAAGTGTGGGGAAGTTTGATAAGTCGCAAAATACCCTTATCTAGAGTAATGAAATTGTGCTTTATTGTTGAATTTTTAGATGATTTGTTGAAGAAAAGGATGCTTAATGGAATGAATGTCAATTTCAGGATTTTCTAGAGTATTTTGGAGCTAAGGGAAGGAGTTTTGAAGAGTCGGATCAAGTTTGGAAGGAATTGGATACAATACATGTGAAGAAAAGAATTCTGGAAAGTACACAAGCGAGATACACGCCCATGTACTTTGCTTGTGTATACTGAAGTGGATGTCTGGAAAGTACACGAGTGAGATACACGCCCATGTACTTTGTTTATGTATATTGAAGTGGATGTCTGGAAAGTACACGCCCATGTACTTTGCTTGTGTATCTAAGTTTTGCTGCTGTGCAACGATGTTTAAAATACATGACCAATGTATACTCCCATGTACTTACTCATGTATATTTACATAAGGATGCTTGGAAGAAAGCACGAGATACACGAACGAGATACACTACTCGTGTATCCGCTCGTGTATGTATCCAACCTGGGTACATGTATAAATAGATCGTTAGTTGCCCCAGAAAGGAGGTTACTAATTTTGTACTTGCTCTAACACTCATAGCAGCAGGGGAAAGAAGATTCTGTCATTTCAAAAGGAGATTGAAGACCCACGAAGAAGAGATTCTATTTTTAAGGGTTGTGACTATGAATTTTATTTATTCTTCTCGTAATTGTATTTCTTTTGTTCAAATTATGGAGGAGTAGACTCTAAACCTAGATTTTATTCGAAACTTCTCTGTCATGTGATGAAGATTCGGTTTTTAATGCGAAGTTGTTGACTTTCTTATGATTAATTGCATGCCCTTCAATTGTTTCTTAGATTCATAGATCCGGAATATGAATTTATGCATGATATCATATTAGTTAATTGAGAAATTGCTCTTATGATTAGATTTAATGAAATTAATGAGATTTGATTGTTCTTCTAGAGATAGGAAACAAGAGTCTTCTGTTTACATCGATTATTTTGATGCGAATTGATGTGCTTTATGCAATTCTAGGTTGCTATTAACTAAGGAGAGATCCTATTTGATAAACCTAGGATTAGATAGGTTAATATACTTGAGAAAGTAGTTAACTTGACTAGGGAATTCGACAGTATAAGAAGTCAACTACGCCAATCTTCATAAATCTAATGAATTACATGATAGAGAAGGAGTAGAATAAGATCTAGGTTGCTTTTGTTAATTGATAAATCTTCAGAACCATTGTTGTTAGTGAGTTATTAGTTTTAAGATTAGAGTAATTAAGTTTCAACCAACATATTTAAGCGTCGGTTAGATAATAGGAACGAAGTTAGTACTAGTAGTTGGTGTATCTCTATGGGACGACCCTGTACTTAACACTGTATTACGTCTACGGTAGGTACACTTGCCTATTGCAACGCAGTTAGAATTAGGAACAAGCATTATAAATATTAAAACTACGGTTAGCAATGATCAAGATGGTTGCATGTTTGATTTACACGGCCGTGGTGCAAGGTGTGTATGTTTGAATTATGGAGGGAGTGTGGTAGTCGGATGCACGGGCGTATATGGGCGTGTAGTTTCTTTTGTGTCTCAATTGTGATTGTCTCCCTGGATTGTGACCCTATCTTTCATCTCATCTTCCATACACTGTTATTTGAGAGTATTTTGTGTGAAAATTGATAGCTGTTATCTTGCTCATCACCTCGAAAAGGTATAATCTGGTTTTGTTCCTTTGTTCTTGTATTTTCCAGATGCCTCGGATCAAGACCGTTGCTCGGAAGAGGAGCCATGATGATGAAGCCAGTAGTAGCAGGGGAGCAACCCGCTATCCTCTCAATATGAGGGCTGAGCATCGGCCAATTTACGATAATTACAAGACCACAAAGATCATAAGACAAAACGTGGTTCTAGATTGGGATGTTTTGGCGCGGTTTGATATCCGTCGACGGGTTGAGGAAATTTTGCACGATCCCGCCTGGGTGAGACTGTTTTCTATTGAGGAAAAAATCTATTTGGACATAACACTCACCTTCCTCGCTACCTTCACCATTAAAGAGGGCATGAGTGCTGGAGTAGACAATGAAGTTGAATTCCTTGTGATGGGTCAATATCGGAGGTATTCAATGATTGACTTTATTGAGGCAATGGATATTTATGAACCTGCATTCCTCCGCACTCCAGCTTTTCGCCAATTGCCCCTAGGATTTCCCCCCAGGTATCCAGCAGGAGATTTTTGGCCACAGCTAGGCAGGGGTCACTATACTTCATCTTCTACAAAAGGCTCTAACTTTTCGAGCCTCTCCTATCGAGTGCTTCATTATGTGTTTGCTCGCTCCACTACGGGCCACACAGATTCTGAAGGTGTGGTTAATGCCAGGGATGTACTTCGATTATGGAGTATGGAAACGGGAACTCGTATCAATGTTGGGGTGTTTGCTGCATTTTGTCTACATAGACAAGCAGAAGCAGGGAATAAGGGAGTTTTTGTGGGTGCCTGGATCACCTGAATCCTGAAAAATCTAGAGCTATTCCCTATACGAGAACCCAGAGATTGCATTGGAACGACTGTTAGGCTATCAGCTGCACCCATTGTTAGGTGGGGGTATGCACCTCCACAAAATGAAGCAAACTCCGGTGATGACCTGGATGAAATGGAGGGATATGTCCCTAAGCAAGAAGTTGAAGCTGGAGGAGGTGGGGAAGAACAAGCTGCCCCAAGAGAAAGGGCTCAAGATGATGAAGTTTAGAACACTCTAGGGGAATTGAAGGCCCAAGTTCAGGAACTGAAGAAGCAGCAAGGTAGAATTAAAAAAAAACAGAATAGTTTAAATAGGTTCATTCAGAAGTGCTTCACTAAGTTAGGTGACAAGCTGGGGGTGGACTTTGCATCTTGTAGCTGCTCCCAAGGTTGTCAAAATCGCGTTTCAACTCGTACGATTCTACGTTTTACGAGTTTATATATACAATCCCAGTTAACTTGCATACAAAATCGGAAAGGATCAAAATCGGAGTAAAATCGCGATTTTGAACAGTAAAATCGTTCAAAATCGCGATTCTGCACGTTTTTACCGATTCCACACAATTATCCCAATCGCAACCCAGTCCAACCCAATCGGCAACCCAGCACATCCTTTGCAATTTCCGGCTTGCTGCTGCTACTGTTCCTGTATGTTGAAGAGAGACAGTGAAAAGCGATGAGAGAGGAGAAGCGAGCCAGGAACCGTGTGTACTTCTGTTTGTGTATTTTTCAAGCTCAACACATCGGCCGTGCCTTCAACCGTGTGTTCAACCGTGTGTACTTCTGAGTATTTTCCAAGCTTAACACACGGTCGTGCCTGCAACCATGTGTTAAACTGTGTGTGCTTCCATGGGCGTGTTTTCCTTGATACACGGCCGTGCTCTTCCCTTATTCCTTCCAAAAACATTTTTCTTCGTGTTTTCTTATCCAAGCCTAAACTTTTAATAAACAACCGTGGGCTTAATTGTTAAAAGTCCTTTGGCGTCCCACGTGCTTTCCTGTCGTAGCGGAAATATAAGTCATACCCCGACATGTTTGTCGGTCATCACTCATCTCTTGTCAGTGTGTTACGTTGCATTGAAGTCTTTGTGTTTATGTTCGTCGATTATTAGTCTTCTTATTCCTATTTATGATCATGTTCGTATTAAAGCACTTGTGTTTGATTGCTGCAACTTTCCTTATTTAACTAATATTTTTTATAATAGTAAATAAAATAAATGGTAGATAACTTTACCTAGTAATATATATTTTGAAGGTTTTCTTGTTATAGTATCTTCTTTATTATGTACTTTTATTCATTTTTTAATATTACTCCTTTTTAATGGTATATCTTCATTATCAATTTTTATTTATTAGTAATTTCTTAAAGTCACAATTGATTTTTAAATTTTATCTATTATTTTTTAGTTTTTGTATATAGAACTAGGTGAAACTAGTTTTATACATGATTTATCATTTAGAAATAAAATATCTATATTATACAACTTATGCTCGATTATCTATATTATGACTTTTATTGCAAATTTGTAATTTATGGCTAAAATAAATACTTAATTTCCTTATTTCTATTATTAATTATATTTTTTAATGACTATTATAAGTAAATTTATAATATTTGAAAGTTATTTTACATAGGTTGTAGAAACTTACGTTTCTACGTTCCGTTTTTACGTTCCGATTCTACGGACCCCTTCGCGATTCTACGTAAAATCGCGATTTTGACAACCTTGGCTGCTCCAATGATGAAGATGTCCGAACCGATGCACATACACAGGTTCCAGCCTTTTCCTTAAGACCTGTTGGGGGAAGTCATGAAGAAGATTTGGACGAGGAGGAGGAAGATTAGGAAATGATGCCCAATATTTATTTATTTATTTTTTAGACTTTCATATTTCTTTTATGGGATGTGCTTTATTTTTCTTATAACAACTCTGTACTAAGACTGTGATGGTTATGTTCTCTCTTATTATTACTGTTGTTTATACTTTTACTGTTCCTTTTTTTTTTTTTTGGTTTATCTTTCTTTTCAGAGATGTTTGTTAGCCTGTTGGAAGATCCTTGTGAATGTGCTTTTATTGCGCGATTTCTGTTCTCTCTTTTTGCTGCTGTGCATGGATTATGATCAGTTCATAGGTTATATCCTCTCCGATAAGACCAAAATGCTCATCACCTAGGGAAGTTTCGTTTACCCTTTCTTCTAAGTCTTTTTCCTTATTCTTTTTGCATTATTTAAGACATTGGGACAATGTCCTATTCTAAGTGTGGGGATAGGATGTAGGAGAATGAATTCATGAAGTATAAGTGTTATGAACTTAATGCTATAAAATTTCCCTACTGAGATGGACTTTATGAGTTATGCTTAATGAGTTATGCAGGAAGGCTGAGATCCCAAAGATACCCACTGATTGTGAAAATTTTAAACTTTTATTCTCTTATCTTGTGTTATGAATACGTTGTTGGAATTAGAAGATGAAAATCTGGGTGAAGTAGGCTTATTCGTTATTTAAAAAAAATTTTTTTTTTTTAGAGTTAGGATTGATTCAAGGTTGTTAGTTAGAGTTTAGTAAACTTTTTTCTTTCTTTTACTGGTTAAGCTATTCAATTTTGAGTAAAGGAGTATATGATGCTTATAGCTTGATAATCCCTTCATCTGAAAAAAAAAAAAAGTTTAAAAGTGGGCCTCATTGACTCGAGTAATTAAGCCTGAGGGGTGCCCCTTTCCCAGGGAATAAAAACCTATTGACTTGGGTGAAGAACTTGGGATCAATTGGTCGAAAGCTCGTTACATGGGTCGTGGGGGGAAAAGTCCAAGAAAACTGAACTTGATAATTTAATAATATTTTTATTGAGATGGTAGAGGTTCGAAAGGGTATCTTAAAACCTAGTAGGCCTAAGGTCATTGGCCTGGGACTTTACTAACCGAGGAAACTGTTTCATTAAAGGGATAATTTGGTAAAAAGTGGGAAATTTACTCGAATAAATAAATTGAGGTAGCCTTCTATGTGAGGGAATAACGTCTGTTAACTTGAGTGATGAGTGGGATTACGATTGAAAGTTTTAATGGGCGGTTGCTAAATTAAAATAAAAGAATGATAAAAGAAAAAAAAAAAGGGAAACTAGGAGAGGTGGATACGATATGCCTTTACTCTTTTGTTTGTTTGTTTCAGTTTGTGGAAAGAATTGTTTTCTCTATTTTTGCTGATCTGATTTTTGATTTTCCTAAATTGAGGAATTTTTGTTTAAAAAGTGAAAGGGAATAGTTTGATTTACTTGGATTAATTTTTAAATTCCAGTATTAGTATTTTGTATACAGTTAATGATGAGACTGAATGAAAATTAAAAAAGCTTGGTATACAAAGGATCATGATGCAAAAATCTTCCTAAAATAACTATGCATGAAAGAGAGGGTTTTTTTTGTAATTCATTTGAATCAAATTTTCTTTGGGGAAAACAAAAAAATCAAGTTGGGGGAAATTTGATAAGGGTAAATTAAAACTTATATTTTTTATGGGTTTGGTTGCTTTTGAAGTAAGTTAAATTTTTTTTTTTAAAAGACTTTAGTACTTAAAGGAGAGCATTTCAGTTTCCGAATTAAAAGGACCCATCAAGGAAGGGGCAACATTTTTAAAAGGCGGAGTGGATTAC
>JBBMOL010000942.1:0-57105 GCA_037954665.1 Laguncularia racemosa | reverse complement strand
AAATTAAAAATTAAAAAAAAATTATGAAAATCATAAAAATTAATAAAAATCAATAAAAATTTATAATATTAGAAATGAGTTGAAAAATTAGAGAAAAATGAATTTTATCACTTAGAGAAAATGAATTTTATCACTTAGAAAATTCATTTTCTCAAATAAATCCAAAATTGGTATTTTTCCTTAAAATTATTATTTTCACAAAATCAATTATTAAGCTTAGGCTTAGACTTTTTTTTAACAAAATATAAAAATGATAAAAACATAAACCAAAAGTAATTTCATAATTAAAATTCACAAACACATTAAATTTTTTTCAGGAAAAGTGAACTACGGCTTGTTTGATCTGAATAGCAGGTACGTAGGCACCCATTTGGGGTAACCCTAAAAAAGGAATAAAAATCATTTTCCTAGAATAATTCACTCAAAAACACAATAAAAGACAACAAAATAAAATAAAAGACATTTCGAGATAGGAGTAAATTTTTGGATTTGGGTGGTAACCGTAAGGTTTTAATAGGTTAGCCTCCGAACTTAGAATCTCTGGTTTTCCCCTTTCCTCTTTTCACAAAAACAAGAAGAGGAAATCATGACGACTAGTAGTCCAAATTAGGACTAATCCGCTCCATTAGTCTTAATTCAATCTTTCCTAAGAACAGTTGGGTGGCGACTCCAAATGAACAAAATTCCTAACTCAAGTCGATGATCTACATTAGATGAGCACAGGGTCTAGTCTTGATCGGATTAGGAATGGGAAATTCAAAAATAGACTCGACACTTTACATATGGTATTGTCAACCCTGTGATGTAAACTAAGTGTTGTCATAATAAAGATCAATTGCAAGAACCTATTCTAAAGCAATTAGGCTAACATTATTGGAATATGGTGTAGAAGAGGAAGATTGGAGAACTTTGGCAATAGAGGAGTGTTAGCAAACATTTTGACATTATTCTAAAGGCTAATGGCAAAGGTGACCCATTTTAGATTGTTAAGGATCAAGTATTAATGCCAACATAAATCAAAGATTTTAGAGGACCTCTATAAGCTATATACCACCTTCCATTTAATGAAGTCAAATGGTATAAACCCTTGCCATTTCCAGATTAGGTAGTAAGGACAACCTGTATGCTGCAATGTCAATCCTTTCTAAAATCTCAAAGGGCTAATATATCTGGGATTTAGTTTTTCTCTTGAACCAAATTTGACAATAACTTAGTTGGAGATATCTTCAACAAACGCATAATCCCTAATTTTGAATTCAAAAGGTCGTTGCCTCTATCATCATTACTTTTTTAGTAGCTTTAGGTTGACTGTATTCTCTATTTAATTAATTTCACCTGTCTACTACTTCTTGAACCGATTCAGGTCTTAATACTTGTCTTTTTCCAACCTCATCCAATGTAAGGGTGATTTGCATTTCTTCCCATACAATGTCTCATAAGGAGCATCTAAATCATAGCCTAATAACTATTACTATAGGTAAACTCCACTAATAGTATGTGTTTTTTCCTAACTTCAAAGTCTAAAATGCAGGCTCTCAGCATATCTCCCATAATTGTATGGTCCTTTCTAATTGTTTATCAATTTGGGGATGGAAAATTATGTTGAGTAGCAACTTGGTCCCCAAAGCTCTATGTAGACTCCTCCAAAATCTCCCTATAAATCTAGTATCTTAATTCAAGATTATCATCACAAAAAATCCATGTAGCCTTACAATTTCATTAATGTACAATTGCGCTAACTTACCCAGGGTGTAAGTAATGTTGATGGGTATAAAATGCATTGACTTACTTAATTTTTCTACTATCACTCATATAGTATCATGCTTTTCTTTGGTTCTAGGAAGTATAATGACAAAATCCATATCACATTTCCCACTTTCATTTTGGTATGGCTAAAGGTTATAGTTCACTTGTTGTTCTTTTAGTGTTCTATTTTAATTTGTTGACATCTCAAACACTTGGAGACAAATTTTGCTATCTCTCGCTTCATATTTCTTCATCAAGTTTGGGCTTTTAGGTTTTTATACATTTTAGTACTCTTAGGATGAATTAAGTACTTTGAGTAATATGCCTACCTTAGAATCTCATTCTTCAACTCTATAACATTTGATACACATAATTTGGTCCCATATTGCAAAACTCCTTCATGATCAACTCCGAATTCAAGTGCTTTACTTTGTTCTAATTTGTGTTTGATCTCTAGCATATCTTTGTCTTCCACTTGAGTTGCTTTGATTCTGTTCACTAAGGTTGATTGGATGCACAAATTGGCTAATCTTGCTCCTATTTCTTGAGTCACTACCTCCAGTTCTAATCTACATATCTCTTTAGGTAGTGGGCTTTGTGAGGTAAGCAATGCAATTAAGTTACCCTGCTTCTTTCTACTAAGGGCATCTACTACTACATTTGCCTGTCCAGGATGAGATAATATTTCTAGGTCATAATCTTTCATTAACTCTAGCCACCTCATCTATCTCATATTCAACTTCCTTTGAGTGAAGAGATACTTTAAGCCTTTGAAATATGTGAAGACTTTACGCTTTTCTCCACATAGATAACATTTCCAAAGTTCACTACTATAACTACTTTGCTACTTCCAGGTCATGGGTAGGGTAATTCTTTTCATAAGAATTTAGCTAGCAAGAGGCATAGTTAATAACTCTTCCACTTTACATAAGAACATACCCTAAACTATGATTCAAAGCACCACTAAAGATGGTGTACTCTTTTCCACATTTTAGTAAAGCTAATACTAGAGTTGAAATTACTTTTCCTTCAATTTCATAAAACTATCTTCGCACTTGTCATTCCATTGAAACTCACTTTCTTCTAGGTTAATTTGGTAAATGATGTAAACTATAAAGTGTTGGTACTCACCAATCTTAAAAAACTCCTCATTTCAATCACTATCTTGGGTCTTGATTAATCCACTACTACTTTTACTTTCCTAAGATCTACTATATACTATACCTATTTACTATGTATCATAGGAAAGATACTTGCTCCAGTCAGAACTCACATTTCTTGAACTTTGCATATAACCGCTTAGTTTGCAGTCTTTCTAATATAGAACTTAAGTGTATTTTATGTTCTTCTTCACTTTTGAAGTAGATCTAGATGTCATTAATGAACACTATCACGAGCCAGTCTAAGAAGTCCCTAAACACCTTGTTCATCAAGTCTATGAATGTAGTTAGAGCAATTGTTAGACTAAGGGACATTACAAAAATTTTGATGCCCATATTAAGTTTTGAATGTGATCTTTTGGATATCCTTTTCCTTTATTCTCAATTGGTGATAACCCAATCTCAAGTTAATCTTTGAAAGCACTTGAGCCCATTATTAATCGATAAAAAAGATCATCTATTATAGGGAGGGGTATTTATTCTTAATAGTGACTGGTGTTGCTCGAATCTAACCGATTGTTTAAGTTTTAAATTTATAACCAAAATAAATCTACTGTCGAGCTAGGCAGTGCACCTATCGATTGTAGTATAGATTTAATAGGTGTCGTCCTCTGGGATCTAGAAAACAAGTACTAGTATTACCTTTCTCTACTATTTAGTCTAATTTATGATGTGGGAATTATGAAAATTAAATTAATAACTAACAATTCTTAGTAACCCTAGAATTGAATGATATTGTCTAAAAAGTGTATTCAATCACAAAATATACCCCTCATTCTTATTCCACCCTACTCCTTAAATTCTCAAAATAAGATATCAATTAACGAATTAATTTACACTTTGCACTGTAGAAATTCCCAAGTAAAATCAATTACTCCCTCGAGTTAATCAATTCATAATCATGCATAAGATAATGGAGACCTCTCCCTCACTATCGTTATGCAAGATCTCATTAAGTTCACAATTCCAATAAATTGTAGAATATCAATGTTTTCCTACCTCTAGGTAAAAACATGTAATCTCTCTATTCATGAAGATCTAATTTACTAAACGAAATCTCTTTCAATCTAATAAAAATTGGACATGCAATCAATTTGCACGCATAAATCAATTACAAGAACAATAGAAACACATGAATAGATGTAAAAAATAAATAATTCATTAATCAATCAATAGTTCAGCACATGAGTTAGGGTTTCACAAGATGAAAGATGTAAATAATTACTCCTTTATGGAGTTTTCAATAAAAACAGAGAATCTAGAGAAATGGAATTGATTCATGCTAAAAAGAATAATCCCTTATTGTTTTGTGATCTCTAATGATGCTTGAACAATTCTCCTCTTGAAGTTTGTAATAAAGCTCCCTTAGGGTTTCTAGAACGAAGCCAAAAGGAAAGAACTCTTTTTAAAATAAAACAAACTGTCTATTTATAGTTCTTACGAAAACATGGTTTTAGCATGTGCATCAGCACAGTTGTGCTCGAGGCCGTGTTGACTTCGAAACATGTTATTTTTGACTGCCCAGTTCAACACGCCTCTAACATGGTCGTGCAGGGGGCAGAGCTAAAAAACAATTAGCTATTGATCATTTTTTTCATCCAGCACCGGTGTCTGCATGGGTTGTGCTGAGCTGAAAATCATTTTCTTCATTTTTCGCCAAATTTCACCTCACCTTTGCTCATATCATGCTTAAACCTTTCTTTTGTCTCCATTGATGCCTGAAATTAAAATTTAATCATATAAGTACCATTTTCTTCACAAATTACATGAAATCTATATAAAATTATAACTAATAAGCATTAGAATTAAGGATCTTTTGACACTTATCAAATCTCTCCACACTTAACCGTTTGCTTGTCCTCAAGAAAACAAAATAATGACAAAATACATTTCCTCTCATCAATTGTACTCATGGTTAGACTTTAAATCACAAGTAGCATCCTCTATTTAATTTGATCTTAGTGATTCATTAGTGCCTATCACTCAAACCTACCATGATTGTACGTGTACCTGACATATAAAAATTGGAGTTTATAGATTAATCCAAGTAAGTTAAACTATTGTCCTTATCATTTAAGAAATGTTTCCCAAGTTATGAAGAAAGTCAAATAAAGTAAAAGCGGCTTGGTCATATCTCACTACTTACTAGAGAATATATAAACTGTTCATGGCCGTGTTGACTTAAAAAATTAAACAGAACCTTTGATAAAGTCAGCCCTAGCTTTAGCATGCCTATTCTTGTGGCCGTGTTGATTAATGTAAACACCCCATTTTTGCCCTAGGAGTCAATAATTTTTCATAATAATCAATTTTCAATTTTTCCTAATTTTTCCCAATTTTTCCCTAATTTAGCATAAAATAATAAAAATGTTCAAAAAATAAAAATAAATAGGAAAACACTTCAATTTTAAAAAAAATGATTTGGGAAATAGAAATAATGAAAAATAAAAAATTTTTTTACAAATTTTTGAAATTTAAAAAAATCAAAAAAATAGAAAATTCGGGGGGGGGGGGCATATATGAAATTTGCGAAATTGGGAAAAAATCAGGAAAGTGGGCTAGCTCACTGGTCCGGCCCAGGGAGACGCGGCGGCAGGGGGGCTGGGTCAGACTTTTTCGAATCGCGGGGGGGGGAACCCTTTCCGCATTTTGAAAATTTTTCGACTTATCCAGGACACTTTTTGGCACCCTTCTTGATTGGCGGGAAAGAAACCACGCGCCGGGCCGTGATCATCTCCTCCCTTGAGCCCGAGATCGCCCCGCGAAAAAAAAATTCTTTATTTCGGCCTTTTTGTTTCGATTGTTTGCACAAATCCAACATTTCTTCAAAAAAAGATAAGTTTAAACATTATCTAATTAAAACCCAAATCGAAACAAATCTTTGGTTGGGCACAAATCGGGTTGGTTTTTTCAACCAAAAAACCCCCGACCCAGTTTTCAATCGGGGAAAAATCCGAGTTTATCCAGCCGATTTAAAAGCGCCTAAAAATTAGGGGGAAAGATGAGGAAGCAAGAACACAGATCAAAAACCCGGAGAGAGAGGAAAAGAGTGAAGATGGGAAAGGAAACCCCAAAAGTTCGACCGCCGCTGGGGAGTTGAGCCACCGAAGGAGAGTTCTGGGGGGAAAACCGCCCCACCATCAAATTTTCAGCACCCTCAAGAAGTTGGGAAATTTCGACACTTCCCCCGCCGCAAAGGCCCCCGCCGGGGTCCGGCCCAAAACCCGGGAACCCGACCCCATTCGCCCCAAAACCGACCGAATCCGGGTTTAATGGGTTTTTCCCCCGGTTTTTTTTTTCATTTTTTTTTAATTTTAATTTTTATTTATTTATTTTTTCCCCAAATTAAATTAATTAATTAATTTTTTTTATTTAGTTATTTTTATTTATGTTTTATTTTTAATAAATAAAAAAATGTAGAAATTAAAATTTTTCTAGAATTTTTTAATTAGAAAAATAAAAAATAAATAATAATAAACAGATAAATAAAAAATTATATATATAAAAAAAAAATAATAAAATTGGGAAAAATAAATCATAAAATTTTAGTTGCCCAAATAGGATAGACAATAAACAAAATTCCCAAAAATCACAAAAAAACCACAAAAATTTCCAAAAATCAAAAAATTTCAAAAAAATTTCCCAAAAATTCACAAAAATTTAAAAAAAATTCCCCAAAAACCCCCAAAAAACCCCCAAAAAAAATTCTCGGGAAATCACAAAAATAAAAAAAAATCATAAAAGATAAATAAAAAGTTTTAGCATTTAGAGAAATCTTTTTCCCGTCAAAAAAACCCAAAATTGGTTTTTTCCCCCTAAAAAAAATTTTTTTTTCCCAAAATGAAATCAAGCTTAGGCTTAAAAGTTTTAGGAAAAAAACCCAAAAAAAATGTTAAGAACATAATCGAAAAAAATTTCAAAACCAAAATTCCCCCAAAAACCCAACTAAAGATTTTCAGAAAAAGCAAACTAGGGGCTTGTTTGATCCTGAGTAGTGGGTATGGGCCCACCCTTTTGGGGGTAAACACAAAAAAATAAATAAAAAAACCCTTTTTTTCCCGAAAAAAATTAAAAGACAAACAAAAATTAACAAAAAACAAAATTGAAACACTTTTTAAAAAGATAAACCCCAATTTTTTTTTAGGAGTTTTAGGGGAACCCTATAGGTTTTAATGGGTTTTGCCTCTGGATTAGAAACTTTTTTTTCCCCTTTTTTTTCTCTTCTCCAAAAACAGAAGGGGAAAAAATAACGGCGACTATTTTCCCAAAAATTAAGACTAATCCGCCCCTTTAGTTTTAATTCATTTTTTTCCCAACAACAGGGGGGCGACCCCAAAAAATTTCAAAGGGAAATTTCCAAAACTCAAGCCCGGGATTTTGATTAAAAGAGCATGGGGTTTAGTTTAGATCGGATTTAGGAATGAGAATTAAAAAATTAGACTCGAAAAGGATGGCGACTCCCTGGGGACCCAAAAACCACAGGCTACCCACTTAAATTTCCCTCCAAGTGTTTTTTAAGGAAAAGGGTTTTTTCAATAAATTACTTTTTTTATAACTTTCCCAGGATTTAGTTAGTTTTTGGTTCTTTAAAAAGGGGGTTTTGCTTTGCTACTTTGGGTTTTGTTTTAGATATGCGGTCGAAACCCAACGTCCTAAAAAAACCTGGGAGGGGGACCCATTGGGGTAGGTTTGGGGCAAAGTGAGTTGATTAAACCGTTCGGATCCGTTTTGGCCCCCCACCCCTATGCTTCAAAAAGGCCCTTGGATCCATTTTCTTAAAGAATGCGGGGGGGGGGAAAAAGAGTTTGGGGGAACCATTTTAAAACCAACCTATTTGCAACATAAAAAACATACGAGGGGTTGAAAAATTGGATGACAATGTAAGGGTTTTTGTTTTTTTGCCCTTTGGGTTCGGAAATTTTTTCCCCTTTTAAAACCATTTTCATGGGCTCTGTTTGAAAATTGGGCCCTTTTTCCTTTTGTAATAAAATGGCTATTGAAAATAGATGGCTATAGGCGTCAACCCCTCCTCCGCAAAAAATTCGGGTGTAAAAACCCTTTTTCCCCAAAATTGGTACTGGACCACGGTTTCCCTTGTAAAAACCCAGGGGAGCCCCTTCATCCAGCAGAAAAACGGCCCCATCCTCTAAACTGACTAAGTAAGGGGGCAAATTTTTACTTATGGTCCGGGAAAAGCCCCAAGTTATGGGGGATCGAGCCCGCAGTTTCCCTTCATCGGACCGCAGGGAGATCCCCCCTACCCTGGAGGAATAAAACCCTTGCTTTTTGGCCCTCTAGCACTGACTGATCAGATTTACACCCCCGACCTCGAGGGGGGCCCCCGGGCACCTCGGGTGACTGCTAGGCATCCCCCCAAAACAGCGGAAAACAAACCCTTGGCAGACTGTAAGGGAATTGCAAAACAATGGATGTTTTAAGAAGCCGGTTTATTTGCCCGAGAAGACAAGGGGGACAGAAAGGACTTCCTTTTGTGGAGACCCTAAGACTTAAGATAGAGAAGGGTGAACGCTTTCATACTTTTCCCCCAAAACCGGGGGATTCTATTTTCCACTACCGGGTTCAGAGCGGGTAACCCAATTCCTGGGGGGAAGACTTACACCCCGGCTCTTTTGGCTAAAAAAAAAAAACGAAATAAAAATTTTAAATTTTCCTTAAGAAAAAGGGGCCCATGGGACCCCTTTTGCTCCAGCTCTTCCTTCTGCAAATTGGGTTTTCGTAACCCACCTCAAGGGTTCGGGGAATAGGGCCCGGGAAAAAACCCTACCCCAACGGGTGGATCTGGTGGTTCTTGTTAAAAAAGGGGCAAAAGAAAAACCCCGACGACTTTAAACCAGCCAAAATTTTGGGTAGATCTTCTTAAAAGCCTAGCGCCAAAAGGGAATTCTATGGACACCCAGGGGATTTGGGCTGCAAAAAAAATTAAAATTTTAACCAGCAAAATTTTTCCAAGTAGTCCCAAATTAATCGGGATCAACAGATGTATCGGAATCACCCCCAACTCCGTAGCCGCCAATTCGGCCCCGGGCCAAGCATAGTTTATGGGCCCTTTCACTCAAAGGGCGTCCCTTTTTTTTTAGTACCAGGATCCGAACCTTTTGGTACCCGGGGGAAATTTGCTACGTGGCAGGGTAAAAGCATTTTTGGGAACCCAGAATCGAAACCCCGAATGTGGACCTCGGCTCCCTAAAAGGCGAAGGGGGAAAAACCCCGAGCCCCCGAATTTTTGAAATTTCCGCCAGAAATACAGACGGGGGAAAAGGCATGGGGGGTTTAAAAACGTCACCCAGCCAAGCCCAAATTAAGATCAATCCAGAGACGAGATCTACCTGGAGCAGGTCTTCCCCCGGGAGGGAAGTATACTTCGAAGCTGCGGGACTATAAGAAAAAAAAACTGGAAGGGACGTTTTCAAGGAATCGCCCAAAGAAACAAGGCCCTGGAACAAAATTAGGGGAAGTGCCAAGCTAGGGTAAAGGGAAAACCTAGAACCCTTTCCCCAGTGGGAACCCTTTAAACCTCCACTTTTATGAAGCCCAAAAGAGCTAGGAAATAGAGCTTTAATTTGGAAATCTTTCTTTTTTAAATTGAATCCAAAAATTTTTAAAATAAAAGTGAAGTTTTAATAAAAAAATTCAATCAGTTTAAAACCCTTTTATTTTTTAAAGCATCCACGTGACACATGGCAAAACATTTTTGGGCACCCCAATCATACAAAAAAAGAAATGCCCGGGGCCAAGTATAAAAATTTGCTTCCAAAAAAACCGAACCCTTCCAAAAACCCCCAAATTCATACCCGCTAAAAAGACAAAAAGGGCAAATGGCGGAAATTTGGGCCAACAACACTACACCGATACTTTCCCTACATGCCGAAGAAGAAGAAAAGAAAAATTTTTGTTAAAGGCAAAATAAAGGGGGAAATTTTTGTTTTGAACCCCCCAATTTGTGCATCCCACCTCTCCAAAAAATTTTTCCCCAAAGGGCAAATACCTTTTCAAGAGCTTCGAATAAAAAAAGAGGACAACAAAAAAGGGGGAAAATAAACCCTCCCCCCCCGCCCAAACCCAACTCCAGCTTTTAACAACAGTTTTTTTTTCCCTTTATCAATAGCGCTAGGTTAGCTCAAGAGTAAAAAAAAAACATTGAAAAAATTTTTTTGAGATTTATTTATCGAATTCCTTTTACGTTTGTTTTTTTTATTTTTTATATATGTTTTCTTTTTTTTTATGTCACTCAGATCCCCCAACCATCGAACATTGGGGGAAAATTCGCGCAATTTAGAAAAAAAAACGCTGCTTTTCCCAATTTGCTACGGGGAAAAATTGGGTTAAAGACGATTTCTTAGATCCGAAATAAACAAAAAAATTGGTTTAAAACATGAACAAAGCGGTTTCTCGATCGCCGGGGCCGTGGAGACAGTAAATCTAGGCAGCAGGGAAAAACCCCTTTAAAAACCCCTCAAAATGGGGGACCAGTTTGTGCCGAGCAAAAATGTAGATAACCGAGCTAATTTTTCGAATATGAAAATGTGTTTTTCCTGGTCATATGGCCGGGCCCTCCCAAAGGGGACCAGTCGAAGTATTTTACAGGCTTCCCCCAAGGGAAGAGTAAACCTAAAAAAAAAAACAAGGGTTTAGGCCCGACATCTTGCTAAAAATCAAAAAAGAATCAAGAAACTACGGGAAGTAGGGTTAAACGAATATCCGACTTCCCCCGAATGGGGGGCCCAAAAATTTTCCCCGTTTTAAAAAAAAAAGGAAAAAGTGGCCCAAAGCCCTGGACTTTTGGGGCTTAAACCAAGCCAAAGCCAAAAAGGGAAAAATTCCCCCTACCTCTTTTTGATTTCTAGGGGGATAAAAACCGCGGGAAAAACCCTCTTTCTCATTCCTTTGGACGGTTTCTCAGGATACAATCAAATAAAAAAAGGCCCCCAGGAAACAAACCAAAACAACCCTTTAAACACGCCCGGGGAACTTTCTGTTACAAAGCATGGGGGCCCCCTTTGGTTTTTTAAAAACGTCGGGGGGGAAAGTATCAGAGAGCCAATTGGGCGCTATAAATTCACGTTTTTATGCATCGAGGGTTGAAAATATATTTTCGACGAAATGATAGCTTTAAAACCAAAGAAGGAAAAGCCCTTTTAATATCCCAGGAAATTGGGTTTAAACACTAGGAAGTTTTTTTCCAGCTTAAGTTAAACCCGGAAAAAAGTACTTTTGGGGTTAAAGACGGGGGAAAATTTTTTAGGGGCGTCCCTTTTGCCAGGAGGGGATTAGATTTACCCTGACAAGGTTTAAATTTCCCTATTAGAGTTTCCTTTTCCCCCTGCTCCTCAAAGAAGTAAAAAGCTTGCTGGGGAGATTTTAAAATTTTAGCTCGGTTTTCTCACAAAATCACCGACAAATTTTCCGGCCCCCCCCTTTTTCCCTTGGTTTAAGAAGAAAACCGCAAAGAATGGGGCGACGAATGGAAAAAAGCGTTCAGGACAATCAAAGACTAACTTATAAAACCCCCGGGCCTTTATAGTCCCCCAAACAAGGGAAAACCCTTATTCTTATAACCTCACCAACTCCCCCAAACCCTGGGATGTATGTTTGGGGCAGAAAGATTTAAGAGGGAAGAGAAAGTCCCATAATTTTTTGAGCAAGAAGTTTTACAGATTTTGGGGAAAAAAGGTACTCAGGGTGGGGGAAAAACGTGTTTGCGTTAATTTGGGGCATGCATCGACAAAACAATCAAACCCCCTACAAAAAAAAATTGACTGTTGACAATACATGATCCCTTGAAAAAACTTTGGAATAAAGGGCCCGCATTTTATTGGTTTGAATCCTAAAAAGGCAATGCTTTTATCCAGTTTGACAAACACGTATGTAAATCAAAAAACCCATAAAAAGGGCAAGCCTTAGGGGATCAGTTGGGGCCCAAACACCCGCGGGACCCGTACCCAAAAAATACCCAAATCCAATTTCCCCGGCGGGGAACTTTTAACGTAGAAGAAAAAGCCGGGGAAAAAATTGGGAGGGGGAGTAGGGAAAGGGGGGGTGGGAAAAATTTTTTCACGGGGGCTTTGGGCCCAAAGTATTCGGTTGTGGGGTTGGGGCAGTATTTATATCCCCAGACGGCAAATCAATTTTTCCGGGAGCGACAAGACTTTTTAAAACTTTCCCATTTCAATAATATCGCGGAAAAGAAACAAATTTTTCTTGGCCTCAAGATGGCCTGCCCAAAAAGGGAAAACCGCGAATTAGAGGGGTACGGGGATCGCGCTCAACATACTTCAAACAAGAGGGAATACAAAAAATAAAAACCCCAAATTGGTTTCCGTACCATCGCAATTGACAGAGCTGATTTAGGATTTTTAAAGGGAATCCCTTCACGTACAAACCTGAGAATAAGAATCAGTTTTGCAGTGCCCCCACCACACTAGCATCCCGGGTTCAAAATTTAAAAAGGACCGAAGTTTCAACTGATGAAAATAGACATTTGAAAGTCGGGCCCGCTTTTGGTTTTTACAATTGAAAAAAAACAAGATGATAAGCCCTGGAAACAAAGAATCAAGAAACCCCCTCCAAGAAGGTTAAAAAACCCTAAAATGGCTAGCAAGAATGACCAAAGAAAGCTCAGAAGGTTGGCAAGTATTTCTTTTAGTGGGTTTTATACTCTACAAGAGATATATGATACTACCCCCGTTGAGTTTTTGGACCCAAAAAAAAAGCATGCGAAACTCATGGAGGAAAATTTCATGAAGGGGTATGTGGAAACCCCATATGAACGGTACATGTTGGCCCGGGAAAAAAAATGAGGGTTGTGGGATTACTTTGGTTTTAAACCCTGGAGTCGGATTGCATTTAAAATTTTGTTAAGCCCGCCATCTGGCCAAGTATACGCAAACCCATCAAGCTCCACCCCAAAGGCTACATTGTTATCGGGGCCGTGGCCTTTCTCCCTGTGGGGAATCGACAAATCCGGGCCCCAAACACCCAACGGCATCCCAAAGGCCACAGTTTTATACTGGGAGCGAATTTATTACTTTACCAAAAGGGGAGAACGTCTTATATACCAAAAGTCACAAAAGGGGAATTGTCCTTCTTAAAAAGGGGCATAATAGCCCGATATGGAGTTTCCCGAGCCCATCATCACCGGGCAATGGTACCAACCCCAAAAATAAATCGATGACAGGTTTATGTCAAAAAATTCCACCCTAAACCCACAAAAATTCAAACCCCCCACCAAACCCCAAATGAATGGGGCATAGAAACAGCTAACAAAAATATCCCGAAAATCATCGAGAAAATGACAAAAAACTTACAAAGGGTTGGCACAAATGTTAACCCTTTGCTTCATGGCTTTTTAGGACTTCAATAAACATCTAAGGGGGTTTCCCCTTTCTCTTGGTTTATGGTACAGAAACAGTGTACCCGTGGAAATCGAGATACCATTTATTCAGAATCCCTTTTCAAAAAAATCAAATTTAAAAGAAACGGATTGGGGAAAAAAAAAAGGGTTTTTTTCAGCTGAATCTGATTGAGAAAGAAGACTTACCCCGCTTTGTCATGGTCAGGTTTCCCCCAAAAGAGGATAGCCCAGCAATTTAACAAGAAGGGTGAGACCTCGGGACTTTTTTAAAAGAGGGGGATCTAGTACTAAGAAAAGTTCCCCCCCGAACGCCCAAGATCCCAGGGAAAATTTTCCAAATTATGGGAAAGGGCCCCTATTTGGGGAAAAAGGTTCTGTCAGGTGGTGTTCTAATATTAAAATCAATGGAAGGGCCAGAATTGGGGGGACCCCGTCAACCAGATGCTGTAAAGATTTTACTATCCCTTTGGAAGGGGGAAATTTAAAATTTTTCCAATGTTTTTGAAAACCAAAATTTCATACAAAGTTCGTTGAGTCGAGTTTTTATTTTCTACAAAGCAAAAAACTAAAACCCTGAATGGTTTAACCCAAACCCAATCAATTCTCATCACAATAAAAACACCTAAACAATTTCCCCCCACTTTGTTAATGAAAGATAAAAAAACTAAAAAGATAAAGAATTTGATTTAATTTGAGATATAATTTTTTTCTACTCCCTAGCATTAAAAAATGAGCGCAAATTTTTTAGGAAACCCTTACCGTCGAAAAGGGGTTTGTGCCCTAAAAAAAAGAGGACAACAAGAAATTTTTAATTTCCAATGCAAATAAGGGGGGGAAAAAAAAAAAAGCAGGGCCAAAACCCAAAAAAAGGTTCAGTTGTTTGGGGTTCTATTCCCAGAAAAAACTGGCCCAAGGGATATTAAAATAGGGAACTATCAATCCATCATGAAAGGCATCACAAACATCTGCTTAGTAAGAAGCATGTTCAAAAGTAACCCGATGAATCAACTATAATTAAGCACGTGTTAGACATTTCCCTTTTAAAAGGGTTTTGTTAGCCCCAAAGTGGGGGGCTTTCCCAAAAAACCTGTTTTCAAGGGCAGCTCTGGGGCACCTTTTGAGACAGTTCTAATTTTTGGTTAGTCAGCTTTTTGGGGGAAATTTCCTAAAAATCAATCCAAGGGTTTTTGTCAAACCCAATATGGGCACTTTTCCGAAAAAAAAACCCCGTTCCAGGGAAGCTAGGGGGGCACCCTTTTTAGACAGTTCAAATTTTTGGTTAGTCCCGCTCTTGGGGCCCCTTTCCCAAAAATTTAATCCTGGGGTTTTTTTAGGGGCCCCAAAAGGGGGACTTTCCCGAAAAACCTGTTCTTAGGGTCAGCTATAAGGGCACCTTTTTGAGACAGTTCTATTTTGGTTTTCCCGCTCTTGGGGCACTTTTCCCAAAAAAACAATCCAAGGGTTTTGTCAGCCAAAAATGGGCCCCTTTTTCCCCAAAAAAAAAAAACCGTTTTTTAGGGGCCGTCATAAAGGGGAACCCCTTTTAGAAAAATTAAACCCCAGGGGTTTGGTCAGCCCAAGATGGGCACTTTCCTAAGAATTTTTTCAAAAATTAGTTAGCCCCTTTTGGGCACTTACCCCCAAAAAATTTCCCTTCTCAGGGTCGCTCTTAAAAGGGGGGAACCCTTTTTAACACTACCCCCGGTTAGTCAGCCCAAGATGGGGACTTTCCCAAGAATTTTTTCAAAGGTTTGTTTTGCCCAATAGGGCACTTTCCCAAAATCCGTTTCAGGGTCATCATAAGGGAACCCTTTTTAGACATATCACGGGTTTGTCAGGGCCCCAAAATGGGGACTTTCCTAAAATCATTTTAAGGTTAGTCAGCCCAATATGGGCACCCTTTCCCAGATTTTCTCCCGATTTGTTAGCTCTTGGGGGGACTTTTCAGAAACATCCTTCCCAAAAAGTTGCAAATCTAACAAAAACGCTTTTGTCGCAGGTTTGCCAGCTCATAAGGGGGCCCCCCCTAAGTAAATTTTCTTTCCAAAAGGGTTTCAAATCCCGATAAGAGCTTCTATCATTTATTTCTCATTCATTCCTACTGAGGCTTGACATTGTCATGTCGGGCCAAATTTTGTTAGCCCAAAAACACTTTTTGGAGAGGGAACATTACCTTTAATTTTTTAGGGCACTTCAACCGTAGGGCATCAGCTCTTGGGGCCCTTTTTCCCTAAAAAACCTTAATTTAAGAGGTCCCAAAAAAGGCGTCTTTTGTTTGTCTTTTTTGTTAATTTTTTTAAAAAATTTACCACAAAAAAGGGCAGCTGTAAACACCCCCTTTTTGCCCTAGGGGGTCAAAATTTTCAATAATAAACCCAAATTTTCAATTTTTTTTCCCAATTTTTTTTCCCCAATTTACATTTAAAAAAATTAAAAAAAGTTAAAAAAAAAAAATAAATAGGAAAAAACTTTTAATTTTTTAAAAATGATTTCCGGAAAAAAGCAATAATGAATTTAAAAAACAATTTTTACAAATTTTTTTAAATTTCAAAAAATAGAAAAAAAAAAAGGGAAAAAAGCAATTTCTTTTATGAAAATTTTCGGAAAAAAGAAAAATCCCGGAAAGTGGGTAGCTCAGCTGGTTTCCCGGGCCATGGCTAGGCGCGCGGAGGGGGGCTCGGTCCCGGGCATTCGAATCGCGGGGGAAACAATTTCCGCATTTTTTCAATTTTTCGAAAATTTTCCAGGGGCCCCGTGGGAGCATCTGATTGGCTGGGAAAAAAACGCACGCGCTGGGCGGGGATCGGGCTCCCACCCGAAACCCGAGTCGCCGGGGAAAAAAAAATTTGTTTTTTCGGCCCTTTTGATTTTGATTTTTTTTTCCCAAAACCAACATAAACTTCAACAAAAATAAGAAATAATTTTCTAATTAAAATCAAATCGCCAAAAAATCGTTGGAAAGGGCACGAATCGGGGTTGGTTTTTCAACCCAAAATCCGATTTAGTTCAATCGGGGAAAGGAAAAATTCCCAGCTTTTCCCCTTGGGTTTCCCTGGCTTTAAATAGAGGAGGAGATTTAGGGAAACAAGAAAAACAGTTAGAATGTGAGAGAGAGAGAAGGGAAAAAAGTTAGATCGGAGGGAAAACCCCAATTGCGGGCCGCCGATCGGGGTTGAGCCACCGAAAGGGGACGGTTTTAGGAGTAAACCGGGCCCCCCAAACCCTCGGGTTTTTAAAAAAACCCCAAGAAGTAGGGTTCGACCCCTTCCCCCCGCCCAAAGGACCGCCTGAAAGAGCCAACCCCACCCCCCGTGTCCGAC
The DNA here is from genome assembly GCA_037954665.1 of Laguncularia racemosa. Classification (NCBI taxonomy): domain Eukaryota; kingdom Viridiplantae; phylum Streptophyta; class Magnoliopsida; order Myrtales; family Combretaceae; genus Laguncularia; species Laguncularia racemosa. Next base: position 40,507 of record JBBMOL010000942.1, on the reverse strand, counting down.
CGATTCGACCCGACCGACCGACCCCGCACCGACCCCCGGGTCCAGGTTTAAATCGGATTTTCCGGGTTTTTTTTCATTTTATTTAAATTTTTATTTATTTTTTTATTCCGAATTTAAATTTTTTTTAAATTTAAATTTTTTTTTTTTTATTTTTTTTATTTAAATTTTTTTATGTGTTATTTTTAATAAATAGGAAAATGAAAAAATTTGATTTTTCTAGAATTTAATTTTTAGAAAAAAAAAAAAATAATTAATAATAAACAGATAAAAAAAATTATATTATATAGAAAATAATAAAAATTAGGAAAATAAATCTTAAAATTTTAGATGTCAAATAGGATAGACAATACAAAATTCCCAAAAAATCACAAAGAAATCACAAAAATTTCCAAAAAATCAAAAAAATCACAAAAATTCCCAAAAATCACGAAAATCAACAAAATTCCCAAAAACCACAAAATCCCCAAAAAATTCTCAGAAATCACAAAAATAATAAAAAATATAAAAAATCATAAAGAAAAATAAATAAGTTTTAGCACTTAGAGAATCATTTTCGTCAATAAATAAAAATTGGTGTTTTCCCTACAAAAATCATTTTCAAAATGAAATCAAGCTTAGGCTTAGAGTTTTAGGAAAAAACCCCAAAAATGTTAAGAACATAAATCGAACAAAATTTAAAAATCAAAATTCACCAACACACTAAAGATTTTCAGAAAAAGCGAACTACGGCTTGTTTGATCCTGAGTAGCAGGTACGTAGGCACCCATTCGGGTCAAAACCCCTAAAAATAAATGAAAAATCCTTTTTCCCAAATAAATTCAAGACATAACAAAAATTAACAGAAACACAATGAAACACATTTCTAAAGATGAAAATTTTTGGAGATTAGGTGGTAATCGTATAGGTTTTAATAGGTTAGCCTCCGGACTTAGAAACTTGGTTTTCCCTTTTTTTTCTTCTCCCCAAAAACGAGAAGAGGAAATAACGACGACTAGTAGTCCAATTAAGACTAATCCGCTCCTTTAGTCTTAATTCACTTTTTCCCAACAACAGTTGGGTGGCGACTCCAAAAATCAAATGAAATTCCTAACTCAAGTCGAGGATCTAGATTAGATGAGCATAGGGTTTAGTTTAGATCGGATTAGGAATGGGAATTCAAAAATTAGACTCGACAATTAAGAAAACTCCATAGATTCTCTTTAAATTATGCATAGCTTTGAATACTAATTGTGTGGAGGAAAATTAAGACATGCTTAAGCCAATAGACAACAACTGTGATTGTTGTGCACTTCTAAAAGTGTAAATGAACATAGAGAGAGACTTACCAGATGCACCTAGTGATTAAAATTTAAACTTCTTTACTTGTCATTGGCGCTTCCCCACACTTAGAGATTACTCTCGCTCTCATCAAATAAGCTTAGAAAACTCCCTTAAGATTTGCAAATTTCTAAAAATAATAGACTTTAGGATAGTGACAACAAAAAGAAAATAAAAGAAACGCTATATATACCTAAGTTAGGCATGGGTTGCCTCCTAAGAAGAGCACTTGTTTAACGTCATTGGCTCACTGCTCTTCACTTTCTTCCACTAAGTCTCTAGCAGTTGGAGATCCAATTCCTCCTTGTCTTCAGCACCACTTGCATTGGACTAACTAGCCGCTATCAAATATGGTGCAGATAAGTCCAACATCAAGAAGTTTGATCACCTCCTTCTTAACCACCTCCTTCATATTAGGATTTAGTCATCTCTATAGTTGCACTACAGGCTTGAATCCTTCTTCTAATAAAATTTTGTGAGTATAGAAGGAGGGGTTGATATCTTTTATATAAGATATATTTCCAAGCGATGGCTCGCTTGTGTGCTCTTAGGACCGTGAGTAATTAGTCTTTCTGCTCTTGAGATAAATCTGAGGTTATAATAACTGGCATGATGGAGTCTTCTACAAGGAAAGCATATTTTAGATACTTGGTAATTGATTCAATTCCAACCCTAGCGGCTCTTCTATAGAAGTTTTAAGTCTCGCCTCATTTTCTGTTCTTAACTTTTCAAACCCATGCTGAGGTGTAACATCTTCTGAAGCATCAAGTTGCTCAATGAGTAACGCAACCTCTAGGTTATCTGCATCCTTCTTCTCCTCCAATGTCAAGCTTAGCTCTAACTCATCTTCGCTCAGAACTTCCTTCATATGCTCATCTATTGACATATCGACAACATCAATAGAGTAACAAGAGTCATCAATGCATATGGTGTGTTTTATAGTAACAGCCATTTGGATTACCATCTCTTCATCACTGATTCTCAAAGTAAGCTTGCCTCCTTCCACATCAACCATTGCCTTGGCAGTAGCTAGGAATGGTCTCCTAAGTATCAGAGGGATATCCCATTCTCATCCATTTCTAAAACTATAAAGTCCACAGGGTATATGAAATTCTCTACCTTTACTAAGACATCCTTGATTATTCCCTTGGGAATCTTTATAGAGCAGCCAGCAAGCTACAAACTCATCCTAGTCGATGTTAGGTCAGAAAGTCTTAACTTCTTGAAAAAGGAGTATGGCATTAAATTAATGCTGGCCCTAAGATCAGCTAGGGCCTTATCAACTGAAGTATCACCTATGACACATAGAATTGTGAAACTACCCGGATCCCTTAGCTTTGGAGGAAGTTTATTCTGAATGATAGATGAGTAATTTGCATCAACTTCTATGGTAGACACATCCTCCAACTTTTGCTTATTAGATAGAAGCTCCTTTAGGAACTTAGCATATTTTGGCATTTGTGAAAGTGCCTCTATAAATGGAATGTTAATGTGCAGTTGTTTAAATAGATCAAGGAATTTACCAAACTGCTCCTTGTCTTTGCTCTAGTTGAGGCGAGTTGGATAAGGGATTTTTGGCACATATTCTTTGACAGCCGGTGGTGATCTCCTCTCAAGATGTGTTTTCTCAGGTGTCATTTTCTCCTTTTCAATAGGTTGATTATCCTCTTGCTTCTTTTCATGCCACTGTTCAGATGGTAATTCTTTCCTGCTTCTCAATGTAAAGGCTTTTACTTGTTCCCTTGGATTGTTTTCCGTGTTGCTAGGAAGAGAGTCGGGTTGTCTCTCAGACGTCATCTTAGCCAATTGGCCAATTTGCTTCTCAAGATTGTGAATTGAGGCCTCTTGATTATGATGTCTAGCATCAGAGCTCTAGATGAATCAACTCAAAATATCCTCCAAGTTACTCTTTTTTTTTATTGAGGTGGTTGCGTTGAAGGAAGCAGTAAAGGCTCATAAAGTGGCGGTTGTTGCTTTGATACCCTAGTGGTGGTAGATTAGCTCTTCGATAGTCCTGGTTTCCATAAGACAGATTCAAGTGATTTCTCATCCTCGGATGGTAGGTGTTACTATACCGAATATATTGTTGTTTGGTTGAATTCCCAAGATAATCTACCTGTTTATATTGGTCAAATAGATTTACACCCTCCTCAAGGTCTCCCATTTGATGTTGTTGTGGTTATGATCCTTAGCGATTCTTGAGATTTGCAACTTGGTGGCTCAAAGCTTCTATCTTAGCTACTAAAGTAGTCATTACATCTACTTTGTACATTCATGTCACTTTTTGCTTACTCTTGCCATGGCCTCACTAATAATTATTTCTTGCCATGTCAGCAAATAGCTTCAATGAGTCTTCTAGAGTCTTATATTTAATGTACCGCTAGTTGCGGCATCTACCAAGTGACGGGTAGCCAGATTTAACCATTCAAAAATGTCTAAACTTACATCCATGTGGGCAACTGGTGATGTAGACACTTTCTCAAAAATTTTGTCCATCTCTGCCAAGCATCATATATTGTTTCATGATCTTATTGAGTGAAAGAGGAGATGTCATTCTAGAGCTTTGCGGTCTTACATGGTGGGAAATAATTGTCCAAAAACTCCTTTACTGTGTCATCCTATGTAGTCAAAGCCCCGGGACCCAATGACTGAAGCCAGGTCTTAGCCTTCCCTTTTAATGAAAACAGGAACAATCTTGTACGCACTACTTCATCTGTCACCCTATTGTTCTTGAAAGTTTCACAAATCTCCAAGAATGTTTGAATGTGAGCATGGGGATCTTCATCAGGTAGTCCATCGAATTGATAGTATTGTTGTAGCAGTTGAATCATCACACCTTTAATCTTGAAATTATTGGCCCCAATAGGAGGCTTAACAATGGTTTATGGTTGGACCTGTGCCATCAAGTGTTAGGCTTTGCATACTCAATATTTGTCTTTGGTAGATCCTCAGCCATTACTTTTTGTTCCTATACCTCTATTAGCTCTTCTTCTTTAACCTCCATTGCCACTGCTATATTACGTTCTCCCTTTTCAATAATTGATTATCCAGAAGATTCAGCAGTTGTATTCCTTCGAAGTCGGCGGAGTGTTTTCTCAATCTCAAGATCTAGATCAAGAATGTTAGAGGGAAGATTCCTTGTCATACATTGCAAAGGGCAACCAAGTGTGAATTAGAACTTTTCAAAAGATGGAGAGAAAAAAAAAAGATAAAACAATACAAAAAAGGACTAAAGTAGTAGATACTATGATTTTTCCTAATATTGCCTTGCTAGATCCCCGACAACGGCGTCAAAAACTTGGTGTCACTTGAATATAACCGATCATTTAAGTTTTAATTTACAACCAATAAAATCTACTATCGAGCTAGGCAGCGTACCTATCGATTATAGTATATATTTAATAGGTGTCGTCTTTTGGGATCTAGAAAACAAGTACTAGTATTACCTTTCTTTACTATCTAGTTTAATTTATGATGTGGGAATTATGAATTAAATTAATAACTAACAATTCCTAGTAACCTTAGAATTGAATGATATTGTCTAAAAAGTGTATTCAATCACAAAATATACCCCTCATCTTGTTCTACCCTAACTCTTAAATTCTCAAAATAAGATATCGATTAACGAATCAATTTACACTTCGCACTGTAGGAATTCCTAAGTAAAATCAATTACTCCATCGAGTTAATCAATTCTAATCATGCATAAGATAATGGAGACCTCTCCCTCACTACCGTTATGCAAGATCTCATTAAGTTCACAATTCTAATAAATTGCAGAAAATCAATGTTTTTCTACCTTTAGGTAAAATATGTAATCTCTTTGTTCATGAAGATCTAATTTACTAGACGAAACCTCTATCAATCTAATAAAAATCAGACATGCAATCAATTTGCGCGCATAAATTTAATTACAAGAATATAGAAACACATGAATAGATGCAAAGATATAAATAATTCATTAATCAATCAATGGTTCAACAATGAGTTAGGGTTTCACAAGATGAAAGATATAAAGAATTACTCCTCATGGAGTTTCAATAAAATAGAGAATTTAGAGAAATAGAATTGATTCATGCTAAAAATAATAATCCCTTGTTGTTTGTGATCTCCAATGATGCTTGGACAATTCTCCTCTTGAAGTTTGTAATAAAGCTCCCCAAGGGTTTCCAGAACGAGCTAGAAGGAAAGAAGTCTTTTTAAAATAAAACAAACCGTTTATTTATAGTTCTTGCGAAAATAGGATTCAACATAGGCGTCAGCACAGCGTACTCGAGGCTGTGCTGACTTTAAAACACGTTATTTTTCACTTCCAGTTCAGCACGGCCTCCAGCATGGCCATGCTAGGGGCGGGGCTAAAAAAAATTAGCTATTGGTCATTTTTTTCATTCAGCACTGGTGTCTGCATGGGTTGTGCTGAACAGAAATCAATTTTCTTCATTTTTCGCCAAATTTCACCTCACCTTTGCTCATATCATCCTTAAACCTTTCTTTTGTCTCCATTGAAGCCTAAAATTAAAATTTAATCATATAAGTACCATTTTTTTTTCACAAATTACATGAAATCCATATAAAATTATAATTAATAAGCACTAGAATTAAGGGTCTTCTGACACTTATTAGTGACCCTATTTTATTCCTTGTAATCGATACACATTGTCATGCTATCATCCTTCTTTTTCATAAAAGAACTAGTGTGCCTTATGGTGACACACTAGGTTGATGATTTTCTTATCTAGTTGTATATGAACCTTTAGCTCTACTAATTTTGTAGGCGCCATCTCATATGAAGCCTTATATATAAGAGTTACTCCTAGTACCAAATCTATATAGAATTTAATCTCTCTACTTGGTGGTAACCTTGGTAAGTCACCTAGAAAACACATTGGTAAACTAATTCACTACTGGCACCCCTTCAAGCTTTACATCACCACTTGACTTTACCGTTAAGTTAGCTAAGCTACACTTAACCCCATAACTCGTATGTTGGTAAACCTATAGGTTTTTGCACTTTCAACTTAAAACTGATTGGATCTTCGACTAGGGAAGTGAAATAGAATATTAGATTATGATAGTCGATGGTGGCATGAAATTTTGGACAACCTATTTTCTCCCAGAATAATATCAAAGTCTAACATTTCTAGAACAAGTAGATTAGTTGAAATTAATTGCCCATGGATCTCTATGTTTACATTTTTACATATGTACTCTAATTTTCTCCTACTTTCAATGGAATACTCACATTTAAGGGATCATCTAAATTTTCAAGATTAATCCACACATGTGCTTAAACACATTAGATATGTAGGAATGCATTGACTAGTGTCAAACAAAACATATGCACTACTAATATGTACTAGAAGCATTCCTATAATAGTGTCTTGTTTTGAAGTGTCTTAACTTTGTTATTGGAGGGCGAAACACATGTGTTGGGCTCTTATCTAAGGTTGTTATTTTGGGGTTTAGCCACCAAAAGTTCGCTCCTAAGGTCATGTTGATGGTTGTACCAACACTGACTGAGGCACTATAGTTGCCAAGCTTCCTATAGTACCGCATTCAAAGGCCCTATGACCCATTTTCTTTATAACAAAAATTCTAGGGAAAGGCCATTTTTGTATTAGTTCTACTAATATGTCTGTCTTGCCACAGGAGAAGTATGCTCCTTTAGGCCAATTTCATTGTAATAAATCATGTAGCCCCAAACGCCTAGGACATCTACATTTTCAACCTTGCTATTAGTGGTTAAGGCAAAGTTGGAAGTATTGGCTTGGCTTGGATAAGTCGGGCTACATAAGCTACAGGTCTAGCTTTAATGAAATATTGGTCTCTTCCCTTTCTCTTGAAAGGCAACACTTAGAGCTAGCTTCTTTCCTAAAATAATCCTAAGTCTAGGGGTTAACTACTCCTTAGTTTTGCTCTTACTGTACCCCATAAACTTTGCCTTGTTAACCACTTCTACTAGGTGAGCATTGGAAAGATCCCACTTCATGTTAAGGGTTAGGCTCCAAGCCCCTCACAAACTCTTAACTCAAGATGCATCATCTGTATGGATTGTTTTTGGTTAAAACATTATCAAGTAGTTTAGCTTACTTCATACTCTTCCACTATTTTGTTACCATACTGGTAGTGTAGGTTGCCTCTATTTTGTCATGGATGCTACTAGGAAAATACTTATCATAGAAGAGTTCCCTGAACCTAGGCTAATTAATTTGCCCCTCCTACTTATCTTAGAAACATTGGCCTACCAATCTACAATAGATCCCTTCAACATAAATGCCACATAGTCTACCTTTCTATCATCTACCTTTTGTCATCTAGCACCCGAAATGTGGCAAAAGTTTTCTAAATTTTTTGTTATCTAATGCTTAGCTTCCATTAGATCATCTACCCTTGGGTTGAATTTCTTTGCCAACCTCATAAACTTATCTGACCGAAACTACATTTGCGGCCTTAAATAGTCTCACTACTTACTACTATTGTTACTATGTAACCATTCCAACTAGGGCATTAACTATCTCCAACAACTGCCCAATCATGTCAACTGCTTGACCTTGAACCCTTTGCTAAGGCAGTCCTAGAAGGTACCTCTCATTTAAGGCATCTCACTTAGCGACGAATGATGAACTAAGTTTTGTGATTCTCTTTAGAGGCATTCTACTAAGGAAGGGAATAAGAGATAATCTAAGAGACTATTAAATTACTATATGTATATATACATTGTATATAGAAAACAAACATATTTAATTAAAAGGAACAATAACTATGGAAGCAAAATTTAATTAAAATAATTATTTTCATGTATAAACAATGGACCTATAATTTTACCTACGCTCTTCATATATAATCGTCTTATAGATCCCTAACCTAAGTTCCTCTTCCACCCACCCACTCCCCACCCCCACCCATTAAAGATCAAGGCCTAAATCCTATTGATTATAAATAATCCTTATAGATCACCCACTTAAATTCTTTTTATCATCATTTAAGAAGATCTACATATTATTGATCATAACTTAAGCTTTAATATCACCTAAATTGTAATGCTTCAAAACTTGGAAAACTATAACTTGCCACATGTCATTATTGTGTAACAACACACAAAGGCTTATTACTACACTTATAACTCTAACCTATTCAACTTCAATCCTCAAATTAGCCATAAACATCTCTATAAAATAAAATTAATAACTTATAGGTGAGTCATTCTAGGCACAATTATAATTAAGGATAAATAGTAAACTAAGTTCAGTTATACAATCAAAATCCTTGTCTTCACAAACTATAGGGTAAACATAACCAAGTACATACAAATAAACTTCTAATCTCTAATTGCAATAATCGATCAATTCCTCAGTTAACTCCTATTTTAATCCTTATTGCTTGTCATCATAATAATAATAGAAATCTCCATCATCCCCATCTTGATAATAATAACACACATTCCCCAACTCATCATATTCAATGTATTCATCATACTCACCTACAGTTGAAAAAGAAAAAAGGAATAAGTCTTAAGCTCAGTACATGAATACCATAAACACATGTGTATGCCACAATGAACATATTATGCACATACATAAATGCAACAGTTACAGCACATCGATTCATTATTATCTTTATATTAACTTACAAATAGCATAGGGATAATATATATATATATATTATATATATATATATATATATAATTTTAAGTTGGGAACTACCATCTTCGACCTTAACAATCTAAATGGTATTAGGAACTACTACCTCTAGTCTCAATACCCCTAAAGTCTACTTGAATCTTTTTAGTATGCAATTCCCACAAAAATAATGCTACATATCGATCAATGGGTGCTCTCTAGCTATTTATAACCTCCTACCCCTAAGTTGAGTCATACACAAGTAACAAACATATCATTAGCCATATATTCATTAGATTCATTCATTTATAACATACATAATCAACAAACCTAGTAAACACATATCTAGAATCTTGCTACATGCTTGACAATTGAATCTACTTAATTTGTAAACTTCTCTATGACAAAAGAGGTTGGGTGTGAACATGGGTGTGCTCTTGTCAATGAACCTCTCGTCTCAAAAACTTCACTATCAAGTTCACACCCTATGCTTTATGCTCTGAAGTGCGGGTACATAGGTAAGATCAAGACCATGATCTTATCGGTGATCCTTTACTATTTCTCCAATACATACCAAAAAATCCATTCTTTCTCTTTTCAAACTCTAATTCTTTCACTAGTAAATCATCCTAAACTCAAATCCATATAAAATGGTAATCGATTACCTACTTGAATAATTATAGTGATATAATATTAAAAATAAAGATTAAAATAAAATATTAAAATTGTAATAATATAAGAATAAAATATAAATAATGATAGTGAAGTAAAATAATGAAGATTACATGGCTTTTAAATTTAAAAAATTATCTCTTGTGATACTTTCTTTTTTTTGGTTAATATGTTAAGGTGTCTAATAAGCTTAACAGCAATCAAGGTTGTTAGAGTTTTTGAAAAATTTGATTAGTAGAAATTTAATATTTATTTTAAAAATTTTTGGGTATTTAAATTAAAAAAAAACAAAAAATTGAAACATTTACTTTATACTTTTTTAATTTTAAAAATAAAAGTTCTAAGAACACTTTATTAATCACCCACAGGGATGGTTTGCCTATTTATTTATTGGTCATTTTTCTTCGTCTCATTCGAAATTTTTTTTAATTATGAAAAATTCCTTTTAAAACACTTTCGTAATTTTTAGGCTTTTGAAAAACTTGGAAACTCTGTTTTTTATTTTTTTTGAAAAGCGGAATGGTATAAATTTAAAACGTTTAAATATATATTTTTTTGCATAAAACCGTGATTTTTTTGATGATTTGTAGAACAGCCTCCGGTCACCGAAAGCTGTAAAAACCCAAATTAAAATGAAATGGTTTGGGCTTCCCAAATATTTACGAAAAAACCTTGTTGCTGAAAAACGAATTTTGCATAGCTTTATGGTACAATTTTTTTAAAATAATAAAATTCTTTAATTTTTTTAAATTTATTTTAAAAAGTTCATTTATTTCACTACATTCATTTTTAGATAAATTTTCACATATTTTTAAAAGGGTTACATTGCGCGCACACACACTATATATATTATATATAAAGTTGATAACTAAAAATTTATTTATTTGGAAGTTTAATATAACAAAAAAAATTTAAACAAAAACAAAATCTTAAAGTGTTGCAACTAAAAAAAAAAAAAAAAAAAATTAAAAATTTAAAATCTTTATCGCGCACACAGACCCCAAAAGAGAGGAGGGAGGTTAAAATTTGGGGCAACTTTATGGAATTGATGCTAATTAATTTTCATATAAATTAAAAGAATATTTTTTCTAGTTAATGAAATTTTACATTAACATAGATAAGTAAAATTGGATTTAAATTAAATTGTTAAAATTAAAAGAAAATTAATGGAGCCGTTTTTCCAAAATATATTATCAAATTAAAATAAAAAATATTATTTTATAGAGCATTTGTTGATTCAGTTGGGGTTTTCCGGAATATGAAAAAGCAAAAAAAAATAATTACAAACATACAATTAATTTAAAATGGTGTTTTAAATTTCTCTCCCATATAAATTTTAAGCAATTTATTTCCAAATTATTTAAATTTTTTTAAAAGGATAATGAAATTTAAGTTTTAAAATAAATAATAATGTAAAAAGATGATTAACAAATAAAAATTAAATAAAAAAATAAAGAAAAGTGGCAAGAAGTAATTATTAAATAGATTTAGTATATCGATTAACCTTATAAACTTTTGAAACTACATCAATACCACCATTTTTTTTCTTTTACTTGTGGACTTACACCGCTCTACCATGCATTAGGCTCTTCTTTATAAAAGGTCTCAGGAGCAATCTATGTAATTGTAAAAGTTATCTAAGAGTGTTTATGTGATTGTAAAACGTATAAGGGGTTTAATGTTACATCTTTAGGGGTATACATGACCAATTATAAAAACTATGAATGTTGACGTAATTTTAGAAGTTTCGGAGGGTGGTAGGTACTGTTTAGGCAAATTAAAAAGGAGGAAAGCAAGAAAAATATAACAAAGGAGAAAGAAGGGTAAAAATAGGTTACATTAATTGGCAACTAGTAAAAGGAAAAAAAAAAATACAAGGGAAAACAAGTTCGGATTACATGCAAAATCTACAAATAGAAAGCAACTTTATCATAAAGTAACAAGCAAATAACTACATTGTAAGGTTTGCTAATCATACACATGCTTTATAATGGAAAATAGCAGCTTCAAATGTAAGATGAAAGCACCGTTCAAGGGTTTCTAAAGGGAAGGAGAAAAACAGACAAATGCTAAATGGACCAATTTCATTTATGGAATAGATATAGACGTATCAAAGATGAAATGTAGATGGTGTGGACAAAACTAGAGAAAGTGGAATTCTCGTTCCTTCGAGACGTTCTATCCTTGTTACTTCCTCAGTGCATTAAAATGCAGGGTAAAATGACACAACAGTAAATATTATGTTTAGTATTTGAATTTTGTGTATTTTTTTAAATTAATTACTTTAAGTTAAAATTATTAATTGTCTATAAATCAACTTTTTGATGTAATTTATAATATCTGAATAGGTAGTTAATTATAAAAATATACAAAGTTCAAATAGTTAATCATAACAATGTGTAAAATTTTGGTAGTTAATTGTAAAATATGTAAAGTTTAAGTAGCAAATTAATATTTAAAAATCTATATAATTAATTATAAAAATGGGTAAAATTCAAGTACCAAATTTGACAATTACCCATGATAATAATGAACTAGAGGATTTCTCCTTGAGCTTAGCTTTTGTACATGCAACTAGCAAAATTTGACTTTCGTTAAGGTGAAATTTGTGGAAGTTATTAGTCATTAAAGCCCACGCCAAGAAGAGTTCATTTTACTTTATAATTTTTTGAAAATCTACAAACTTTCAAGCATGTAGGGGAGGGTAAGAAAGAAAGAAAAAAATTGAATCAAAACATAAACTAAACAAATAGATTATCTTGGATTGGAAAGTTCCCAAATTGAAAAATTATGATTAGTTTTTTAGGGTAAACCAAATAAAATCGAATAGACCGAATCCAAGGGTTTTTTAACAACAAAGTAATATTTCACTAGCGATAAAAAAATATTGTCACTTAAATGAAATTTGGTTTATATTTATTGAAATGTATGAGTATTTAATATTCTATGATCACAGGTTATTATAGTATATTATGTATATATATCGACTCAAAAATTATATCATATACCAACTTTATTACTATGATTAGTTGCAATAACATATTTGAAATTCTTTAGTTGAATAGAAATTAGTTTCATCAACCTCTCCTGTGATGCTAATGCGTTTTATTATTAAGCTAATTTAGTACTTGATTATGAGATAGATAGATATCATGATGAAAACTTTCTTAGGTGATGATGTGATCTAAGCTAAGAACAAATTGAGCTAAAATTATAGTTTAGGGTTTTGAAAGATTTTAAAAATTAAATTGTGTGACTTGATTAAAAAGTAACAAAAACAAACTTCATTTTAGATTTGGTTTGCTCCAGGGGAAAAAAATCAAAAAAAATTACCCAAGCTATCCCTTTAGACTGCTATTGACAGGGCATGGAGATACAAACTCCAATAAAAATTAAAAGTGTGGCATGTAAACGACTGATAAATTTGTACGAAGATAATTTTTTTTTTGGTGATTACAATAAGAGATAAAATTGAATTTATTTTAAATTTTGAAAACAAATTTTGTGTCACTAGTTTTGGCATAAGAAAATATTTTTAACCCAAGTAGGGTTCGATTCAAGTGATATATGATGAACTAATATTTGTAAAAGCTTTCAAAATTTTTAAAATGTAAAACTATATAAAGTCAATAAAAAAAAAATTTTTGATAACTGTCGATATGGTATTGTCAACCTCGACGAGTAAATAAGTATTGTCTAATAAAATCAGTGCAAGAACCTGTCCAAAGAGTTAGGCTAACTTTGTTGGAATATGGGTGGAAGAGGAAGATGGGAGAAGTTTGGTAGTAAGGGGTTTTAGCAAACTTTTTGAATTATTCTAGGGCTCATGGCAAAGGAAACCCCTTTTTAGTTGTTTAAGGTAAAGTATTAATGCCAACAAAAACCCAAAATGATTTCGGAGGACCTCTTAATATGTCCCCTTCCATTTAAACGAAGTGAATGTATGTACCCCCTGCACTTCATTTAGGTCAAATTCCATTCAAATAAAGAGAGACAGAAGGTCTAAAAATTTTAACTATCCTTTTTTTGAAAAAGGGTCTACGCCTTTCAAGATGGGGCCGGGGGCAAAGAAATCACTTCTATGATCCCTTTGTTCGATTGGGTTGCCCCCCGGTAAAAGAAGTGTCCCCTAATGCAGTGCTTGGATGAGTCATGTTTTGACGCAGCGGGAAAAGCAAAACCGAACCAAATTGGGTTTGGTTTAAACCAACAAAAAACGTCTTTGGTAAATTGGTTGGCAAAACCCGGGAAAATTTGGAAAAAACTTTTCTCAAAGGTTTTCCCATATGATAAAAAAAGTCCCCTAATCTATTTGATAAAAGGTATTTATTGTCCCCGAAAAATATCAAAAAGGGGGAAAAATTTAAAGGTACAGAGAAAGAAAAAATAAAATCCGCGTGTCCCGGGGTTTAATACCGGCCGTGCCTCAAAGCGTGTATGTTTCTGGCCATGCAAATGTAGTACCGAATCATTCAGGGCCCGTGCCTCAGGGTGTATGTCTCTGGCATCCCCGGGCTGTACACGGTCAAATACTGGGCTCCTTTAGGCGGAAGGCGTTTGTTTTTGACGGCAATACACGGTTTTCACACCGGCGTGCCTTTGGCCGGTATGATTCTGTGAAAAACCCTACGGGCACACGGTGTGTCGTTGGGCGTCCCTGTGCCGTGTAGTGTACAGGGCCCCGGGTAAAATTTACACGGCCGTGAAAGTGTGTCCCCCCCCACGATGCCCCGCATATTCTCCCCCACAAGGTAGAACCGCCCCCGAGTTCGCTTCTGGAAAAAAGGGGGCGTACCCGTGTAAAATGGAGATAAACCCGCCCGTTGAAGGTCCGGGAGATTTTCTGCTTTCCGGAAGGCCCAAACCCCACATAGGCGTTGTCTTTGATTTTGGCCACTTTTTTGTGGGCCCCATCTTTTCGGCTGCCATTGCTAATGTACCCCGGGGGAAACGTTTTTCCCTTAAGAACACCATCACGGGGTCTCCCACCTCAAACAACTTCTTTTCTTAGCCTTCAGGTCTCCTTTAGCGCTCTTCACTTTTCGATTTTTTTTGCCCCCCGACGCCGGGTGTTTTGTTTATTTTGGTTTCCACCCCTTTGGGTAGGGAAACAAAGTCCAGAGCGTGAAAAAAAGGGTGCCTTGTATAAACCATGAAAAAGGGTGTTTTCCGGTAGTTTTGTGGATGATTTGTTGTAGGTAAATGCTTGAACTTTGCCAGGTCCCATTGTTTGGGGCTTCTCGTACAGATACTTCTTATCAGATTGCCAAGGGGGCCCTGTTCATCACTTCGGTTTGTCCATCGGTTTGTGGGGGGGTTGGCGGGGAAGTTGAGGGACGAGTTGAACATGCCCCCAAAGATTCCCCAGAAGTGGCTGAGGAATCGAGTGCCCCTATCAGAAGGTGGTTTTGGGCCCCATGTATTCGGACCCCCTCCTTAAAGAATAATCTGGCCCTTTCTGAGCATCTGCCGTTTCTTCCCTGGGATAAAAAAAAGTGACCCATCTTGGAAAATCTTCCACATACAAAAACGTGTCAGGCCTCGTTGGGTCGAGGCAAAAAGACAAAAGTCCAGGATAGGTCTTCCCAATTTTTCAGGTAGGGTAAAGGAGTTTATGCCCCGTATTTGGGGGCCTTTGCGTTTGACTATGTAGTAGGTTGCACTTTGACGCACCCCCTGCGAAATGGGGCCCAATGTATTTGCACCCACTGCTGCTAATTTTTTGTCCCACCCCAAAGGCCCAGTAACCCCCCTCCATGGAGATCTGGATCCCCTTCTCTTAAGGAGGATGCGGAATAAAAGTGGGTTCTCCCATAAAAATAACCCTCCGGAATAAAACTATAAATGGGTTCCTTTTTTAGTGCACTTTTCCAGGTAGTCCAAAACCCCCACCCGTTTTAAGCCCCTTCACTGTTAAAACCCCCCTACTTCAGCCTCAAGTCATGAAAATCGCTCTTCGGCTTAGTGCGTCGGCCACCTTTTCTGAACCCAATATTTATGCATCAAACGAAAGGAAAATTCTGCAAAAAATTGTTCCTCGGGGTGCATGTCTTTGATATGCGGGTCAGATTGCTAGGTGTTTAAAGGGCAACGAAATGAGTTAATCGAAACTCCTTCCCCACCAAATAATGTTCCCACATTCTCAAGGCCCTGACCCGGAGTGAACTCCTTGTCTTTGTGGACCTTTTCCCGCCTGGCCTCACGGTTTCACTATAAAAGCAACAGGCTTTTTCCCTTTTTGAAAACCCGCCCCAATACTACCCCATAGCATCGCAATCAATTCGAATAATTTGTCGAAGTCCGGAAAGGGTAACACTGGTGCGCTACATGTCGCTCTTTGAGCACGGTGAATCCCTGAGTTTCCTCGTCCCAAAAAAACCCCCCCTTTTCTTTAAAATCTTAAGGGGCCACCCCCGTGCTAAAGTGTCTTATAAAACTTTTGTAAAACCCCTGTTAACCTAGGAAACCCCTCAGCTGGGATGTCTTAGGTGTGGGCCCAATCTCTAAGGCTCGTCCTTACCCCATCCATCAGATTCCTTCCCCCCATTAAACCCCCAAAAAAAACAGCTTTTATGATAGAAACAACACTTTTTGATATTGATAGAGTTTGTTCCCCTTCGACCCCAAAACTCTTTTAAGTAATAGATGCCTCCCGAGTTTTCATATTTAAAATGTCATCAAAAAATCGACCAATGGCCCATGAAGGGTTTAAGTCCGGTTCATCACGGCATGAAGGTATCGGGCTTGCTGAGTCCGAATGGGTGACTCCCTTCGTTGCCCCCCTTTGTTTGAGGCGGGCTTCCACTCATCCCCAGGTCTGACCCGAATTTTTATGGTACCGCTTCGAAGGTCTATCTTTGGAGAAAAAACCCCTGCCCCACTCACCGATCCAACATGTCCTCAATGCGAGGTATGGGGAATTTTTACCCCAAATTTGTTTTGTTGATCGCTCGGCTATCCCCGCACATCCTCCAACTCCCATCTTTTTAGGCGTTTTGTAGTGCTGGTACGCACAGGGACTCAGTACCGAAAGAATCCCTTATCAAGCAGTCCCGGACCTTCTCTGTAGATCTCCCTTTCCTTGGGGCTCATCCCGGGAGTGAGGGGGTTGGGAAGATAGCTCCCCCCAAGTCAATTGATGTTGGATGCCCGAAGGGGGGTAAACCCTCCGGTAAATCTTCGGAACGATTCTTTGAATTTCATTAATAATTCTTCACTTCTTCGGAATCTCTGCTTACTCATGTCCTTCCCCATTTTTCCTCTAGGCATGCATCAAGCGGGTTCCTTGATGTCTTCGGTTTTTCTCTTTCGATTGTGATCGTAAGAAGGACTTCCCTTTTGCTTTCTGGATTTTAGGTTGCTTATCCCTTAATGGCAGTTGTGTTTACTTCACCCCCCCTTCTCCAAACCTATACTTGTTCTCCTTCCTTTCATGTTGGGCCTCTAATCAAATTGCCAAGGCGCCCCAAAGAGATGACAAGCGTCCCTATCGACGATGTGCGACACTTATCCGATATTTACCCATCGAGAAAAAGGAAATCTACATCTTCTTTACCTTTACAGTTCTGCCGCTTTGATCCCTCCGTGGGTACGGACTTGGTGCTTCCTGTCGGTAATTTGGAGCTTCTTTTCGACTTTCCCTTCCCCAAGATGTTTTCACAACTCCCTGTCGATAATCAATTTAAACACCTCCCACCAACGTGACCTAGTGCGAAACATTTTGGGGTTTGTTGTGAGCTACCTCTTGTTTCGGTGCCAACATATCTCCTAATTACGTTTTAGGTTTTTCCCCGTCGCAACCCCTCTAGATCACATCACGTCTGGGTTTACAAACATTCTTCCTCCTTCCCTCTCGACAATGTTTCGGTGCGTCTATTTGGGACCATTTGATCGAGCCCCCGGTGTTTACACTTTAAAATTTTCCCCGTTTGGCTTGGGATAGGATTGTTTTGCCTTGGAGTTCTCTATTCTCCACCGGGCTCTTTTTTCCGCCTTGTCTTCTCTCCTGTCCATATTCCCCCTGGCTTTCAACTACTCCCCATTCTCACCATTCCTTTTACTATTTCGGACCTTTATAATGTAAGTCCTTTTCTACTCCAAAACCTTACCTTCTTTCTTTTTCTCATTTTTATGGAGAGCCAATTCTTTGCGTATTCACGGTTTTTGGAACACCCTCCCCCTATTTTTTTATCTGGGTTCAACCCCTCTACAAAAAGTGCCACCTGTTGACCTCAGTCCTCTTAAAACATTTCTCTCCGCTGCCCATAAACTCCGCGGTGTATTCGCACCGTCCTCTGCCCTTGTCGGCATGCTGATCTGTTGGAAGAGGTTTGTTCGAATAGGTGGCAAAAAATCCCGCTGAGCAGATTTCTCATACGGTACCATGATTAATCGGTTGTCGCCCCTTCCCTTTGCCCACGGTGCTGCAATTTCCCACTGCAGACGCCCCCCTATTAATTACAAACAACCCTTCTCACCCTCCCATCCTTGGACCTCCAATAGTCAAAGAACCTATCGACCCCGCCAGCCAATCTAAAAAACTCTTTTTTTTTAAATTACCATTAAAGAAGGAATTACCTTAAAACGAAGTCTTCGCCTTAACATGGTCGAAAACCCCCCCTTGGGGGATTTTCGTCGATATCCACCCCCCCTATGTGGTTCATTCCCATATCAAGCCGAAATTTCCACCCCCAAAACACCCCCCCCTTCCGGTGGTTGTTTCTTCTCCCCAAAATTCCCCTCCTTTCTGAAGACTTCCCTCAATTCTCCGGTTCCATTGGTTTCGGCAACAAAGCATTTTATAAAGGGCGCCGAGGGAGCGTACCCCCGGTCGTCCCAACAAACCCCGTGCCGTTGTGGGCCTCACCATGGGTTGAATCGCGCCACCAGATCCTCCCGGCGTTGTTACACGCCCCGTCTTGCTCCCTGGCTTTACCATCCCTCGGAGCCCCTTGATTTATCCTTTGGGCTTCTGCTCTCGTCAAAGGCGAGAACAGACCGCCCTCAACACCAGTTAGTGACACTCCGCAGGAAATTGCCCGCTCTGATACCAATGATGCAGCGGGAAAACGTAACGAAAGTCCGAGTTGGATTGGGTTTTACACAACAAAGAAAGTCTTTAATGTAAAATTTTTTGCGCACAACCCCGGGAAAATTGGGGAAAACTCTCTCTCAAGTGTATTCCAATAGAAATAAAGGGTTTTTCCCAAATTATTGACAAAAGAGTATTTTTTGTCCCCGAAATATCTTTAAAAGGGGAAAATTAAGCGTACCGTGGAAAAAAATAAAAAAAATATATGCGTAGTAAAGGTTTAATACACGGCCGTGCTCTAAGCCCTGTTGTTTCTGGGCATGCAACACGTTTGTAACGAACTCATCATGGCCCTGCCTTAGGCCGTGTATGTCTCTGGGGTGCGCGAGCATAGTACACGGTCGAATACAGGACCGTCCTTTAGGCGTGTGGGGGTTGTGTATATGACGGCAAGTACACGGTTTTCACACACGGCCGTGCTTTGGCCCTGTTGATTTGGAGAATCTACTGGGCACCGGTCGTGTCGTTGGGCATACCTGTGCCATGTAATGATCCGGCCGAGTAAAATTATACACGGGTGCCCTTGGCCCTGTAAGTGTTGTGCCCCCTACTGTCCGATTTTACTTTTTGTTTTAAAGAATTATTTGATTTGTATTTTTAATGTAAAACTTGCAAGACTTAATTTTAGTTAATAGTGTATTAGTTATTTGGATCAACAGTCACCAATCCTAGGAGTTGTGTTAGTATAGCATTGAAGACTAAACTATTTAGTCAATTGTCATGTACTTTCACCAAGGAGATTATGTACCTTAGATGTGATCTTTTAGAGATCAGCCTTGAATACTGGAAAACATAATTTTTTCCTTTTTTGACAAACTTGTTCTCTAATGAGAGAGAGAGAGAGAGAGATCTTCCTAGGAATAGTTTTTGTGAATGCTTTTCTTATGACCAAATTTCTATTTGACGATTAGTGCTCTGATCTTTATCGTTATGAATTGTCTATGGATTGTAGCGGATCACTAGGCTATTTCAGTTAGTGGCACCATAGTCTTATTGAAACGAAGTTACTTGTTCTTGAGGACTATACATATTATTTTATTCTAGATAGTTTCTAGAAATTTTATCCAAAAATTTTCCTTTAAATACTATGCATGATTCACATTGCTTGCGTTATTCAATATGAACAACGATTTGCATCATCTGGTATCAAAACGTTGGATTCTGAGTAATGCTTCCCCCAATTTCAATACAATAATTTTTAACCCCCTTGCTTTCACAAAACTTTTTACAAGTTTTGTGACCATGTCAGCCAAAAGTGTTAACAAGAGTATCCATTGAAATCTAGTCAATACGGAATTGACACAAACACCATGTATACCACAATTTTGGAGAGAATTGATTGGCTTGTGTTAGTTGTTGAAAGGTTACTCCTCGTAATGCGCCATGGTTAGTAAGTCTCTTGTTGTAACTCATTACATTTAAATCAGAATCTACCATAATCAATCTCTAAAACAAATAACAGAGGCATGGCTATAGGTATAGTTGTGTACACTAATTTATAATGGACCCACTAATTGGAGTAGATATTCCCTTTGAGATTCCTAGGCATGAGAGGAATCAAGAGACATCACTCACTCTGCCATAAGTCAAGATTTCACCATTTCATGAGAGTAGCTTGCTTGGAGAAATATTTGGATTGAGTATATAAAAGGTGGATAAGGTCTTCAAGTATTGTGAATACAATAAACTTTTAAAGGTACACAAATTTACGGTAAGGGAATGTTTAATATTTGTTTCATAGAGAGGGAAAAGATGAGATTATAACTCAGTAGGGGTGAGCGGATATATGTTATATAGAGTGTGAGGCTTTATCTATATTCTACTTTATAAGGTATAGGTGTTTAAATTTTGGAACTAGAATCTATTCCATAACATTTTGGAAACACTCTAGAACCTATACATTATGAAATCTACAGGGTGCAACATATCATATGAACCTAATTTTTTTTTCTTTTGTAAATTTAAGTTTATGTGATATGAAAAATGTAGTTTATATATAATATTATAAGTTTTTCATTTGTAAAACTCATGATACTTGTAGCAACATCTATGAAATGAAAAAAGTAAATTTTTCCTACATTCATTATTTCATGTTTGTATTAATCATACTACTTAACAAATGAGAAAGAATAAGGGGATGAATGAAATATGTGAAGTTGGAAAGAAAAATGGGAAGGAAGAATGGAAATGGAAAATATAAAGTGAGAAATGTGGTATATATATATTATATATATATATATATAATACTATTATTTATTAATATTATTTAATAACTTTTTATAAGGTGGGTACATACTACCTTAGAATCTACATTTTTTATATCATAGCATATAGGTTTTTGCGTAGGTATAGGATAGGAAGGCCTCATATCCCTAATCTTCTTTGTGAAAACAAGTTTCAAAAAATTTGTACTTGAAATCTACCCTATAACTCTTAACATTACTCAGAACCTACCCATTTGAGTATTTGAGTAAAGTATGAATAGGTATCTTGTACAATAGGGTTAATCACTCACCCTTAGAACTTAGGATATAACGAAAAGGATTATGTTTAAACATTTCATACTAGATTATTATAAACACAACTTGTTTAATTGTTTATAAGCCATCATACAAGGAGTTTTGTGTTTCCTAATTGTGTTTAGGATTTTGAGATTTAGATGATTAATTGTGAGATTAAAGAACCCAAGGAACAAATGGTCACTAGATTTTTGAGGGGCCTTCACATAATTTATGTGATATACCTAAAGCCATTTTCCACCTTAGAGGATGTTATCAAACTAACCCTTAAGATTTTAGGCTACAAATACACATTACTTGGGTTGACAATTCGTGTTAACTTGTTGCATTTCATGTCTAGGTCTTAATGGGTTTGTTTTTTTCTCTTTAAATTAACCAATAATACAACCTATTCATTAGTTGTGTTTGAAAACTTAAATTGTAATTGAACCTTTTTAATAAGCATGTTTGACTTCTAGGTTTGAACCATTTACCAAGTAAAAAAAATTCTAAAGTAAAATTTCACAGTTAACAATTCTTTATTTAAAAAGCATGTTGTGGTAACCCCCCTACACCACCCAGCCCTCTCTCAAAAAAAAAAAAAAAGTTCCAAACATTGATCGATGAAATTCATCTCTTTATTTTTAGGAATATAAGTTATTATTGCGAAACTCAATAAATATAATAAACTATTATTGAGAATTTCATCTTTCAACTAGAAATAAACAAGAGTTCAAACACAAGAAGGTGAAAGTATACCTACTATAGAAATAATTTTTATATCGTACTCAATTTGACAAATACTTATATAGGAAACTATATAAGAAAAAAATATAAAAGAGCTTGAAAAGAAATCTTTCTATTTCTAGATTGAATACATGGACAACTCCAATAGAAGCATAATAGTTTAAGATTTTATTATATATTGATTCAAATTTTGAGTGCTATATGAATAATTTAAACAAAAAATTATTTTATGATTGTTTTGTCGAAATTTTAAAAACTTAAATTTACTCGACCCCAAACAGCACTCGCCAAAATGTCGGGGAACATACGATATATTGTTTTATCAGATCACCAGCAATTTGTTTTTAGTCGTTGTGGGTCAACAAAAAAAAAAAATCAACAAAACTTATCATGCAGCGAGATGCTAGGCAGGGTAATTCCTTGCCCTTTTTCGACTGCATAAAACTTAATTTTTAAAAACCATCCAAAAGGGTTTTTTCCTATGGTAGATTACTTAAAGAAAATTTTCAAGCGGAGAGATAGATGGCATTTTGAGTTTTGACGTGACATGTTTGGGAAACCATTTAAACTTTGTGGAGAGGGGAGAAGAAAGTCCAAAAGCATAATAACTGTATCTGTTGTACAGGTTCTCTAGGACAATTTCCTTACTGGGAATGTCAATGACATCAGGGGAATTTGCATATGGTAAAACCTGTTCATTTTCTAGGTTTTACACGACATCGGGTTTAGTTTAAGTTTAATCTCATAGTTTTCGCTAAGGGGATCAATTCCCCACCATGGGTTTTTAGACTTATTGTTTCGATTCGTTTTGTAGGTAATACAA
This sequence comes from Laguncularia racemosa, assembly GCA_037954665.1. Lineage (NCBI taxonomy): Eukaryota > Viridiplantae > Streptophyta > Magnoliopsida > Myrtales > Combretaceae > Laguncularia > Laguncularia racemosa. The sequence continues at coordinate 17,740 of JBBMOL010000942.1, read as the reverse complement.
ATCCATTTCGATTGTGGCCGATTCAAGGGAGCTTTAGTTACTTACATGCAATAGGATTCTTTTAAGATTAGAATTTTTTTTTTAATCTTGACAAGATTATTTTTTTTAGACCCCTAATCTTCATCTGTCTCTTTTTTAAAGTTCATTATTGACAATATTATATTCAATTGATCTTGTTCGGGGGATAATATTACTCAATCAAATGATGAATTATTGTTCTAATTCTAAAAAGGGTTTTAAAATTATATTTGTTATTTTAAATTTTATTTATTTTTATTTTTAATTTTTTAAAAATTTTTAAAAAATTTTTTGATTTGATACTTAAACTTCTCCTTTTTGCTTTTTAATTATTTGAATTTTATTTAATTTTATAATTAACAACTCTTTTGTTTCCTTTTTTTACTTAATTGTTTAAAATAAAATTATTTTCGATACTGAAAAATGACGTCAAAAAATTTAATAATTGAAAATTTTCATATTTTAAAACTTTAGAAAAATTAATTAAAAAAAAATGGGTTTTTAAAATTCAAAAATATTAAATGGGGACATTTCCCTTTTTAAAAAGGGCCCATAAACTATTAGAAGAACATTTTTTAAAATTCTATCTACTTTTACTCTTAACATTTTTTTTTTGGTAAAGGGAAAAGAGAAATGAATAATTATAGATAAAAAATTATTTTATATATATAAACTTTTTTTTAAAAATTTTAAAATACTTTTAAAATTTTAAATATCTTTTTACTAAAAGATTATTTAAGTAAATGCTTCATTTTTCTTTTGAAATTTTTCAAATTGGGAGGGTAAAGCTTTTTGTGGGGGGCCCATAGAAAGTTTTGTGTTTAAAAATTTTATTCTCTTTCTTTTCTTTTTTTTTTTTCCAAATACGGGAAAAAAAATTTAAGAGAAATTATTTCCTCTACAATTTTTTCATTTCTTTTTTTTCCCCCAATTTAAACATAGGATAAAAGTTAGATTTTTTCCCCAAAAACCCGAAGGGGTTTTTTATTTCGGGGTTTTGAGAATTTATATTATTATTGTTCTCTTTTTTTTTTATTTCACCCCGTGAATTGGTTTATAGTGAGGGGTTTATTAAGATTGCCTAGTTCTTCTTTTCCAAAAATTTTCAATATCACATCACATGTCACGCTTAGAAAGGTTAAGTGTAAAAGTAATCTACATACCCGTCTTTTACAAAGCGCATGATACACATTATTTTTAAAAACAATTTTATATTGAAAAAAACCCTTTCATTTCCCCATAGATGACAAGGATGAGGGGGCACTCTTCTTTACTTTTAATTTAAATTGGAAAAAAAAAAAAAAAAAAAGGGGGAAAAAAAAAAAGTCATACATTGAATTTTTGTTCCCATACTTTGAGTTCTAAAAAAAATTTGTATACATATTTTAGTCCCCTGAATACAGCACCAAAAAAAAACCATTTAAAAAAATTGGGGCCCCTCTTTTCCCCAACCCATCTGTCATAACTTCATATTGTTCAATTTTTTAAAAAATTAAATATTTTTCCAAGTTAATCAACGTCCCCTTTGCGGGGCCAGGGGAAAACTACCACACAATAAAAGTATTTTTTTTTTGTGGTCAATTTAATTTACCGATAATTTTTGGAATATTAAAAAATAGGGTTTAAAATCCTAGCTTCATAGGGGAAGAAATCTTGGTATGCGACGCCTTTTGGTCAAGGAAAAAACGCTCTCCGAAAAAAATACCGTTAGCATGTGCTGGGTGCTGGGGTTTCTTCCCCTTTTCTCAAAACAGCCATACCCCCGTAACTATGACCGGGGGCAGCCCCCCCCCCCCCCCAAAGGGCCCTCGCCCATAGGGCCCCGTCCTATGCAAAAGCCCTCCTTGGAGGCCCCCTCTGCTCCCGTTACCTTTACAACAACACCCTAGATTTCAACATGACATCCATGCCCACCATCTACAAAGGCGAACCCACCTTATCATCACCAAGACCGAAAGAGAGCAGCTCGCAAAACCCTTCCGCTTAGCCCTAATCGGTAAATACTCTAAGGGTAACCGAAGATGGACACTCTGAAAAAAGAATTCGACAGAATAGGCTTTAAAGGGGGTTTCTCCATCGGAGCTATTGACTTCCCCACATCCTCATCAACTTCGATCTTGAAGACGATTACCAGCGATGTTGGATTCAAGCCATATGGACCATGGACTCATAGGATGAGAATCCTAAAATGGACGCCCTCAATTTCGTCCAGATAAGGAATCATCCCTCGTTCCTGTTTGGGTTTCACTAGAAAACCTCCCGATTCATCTTTTTGAAGAATGTTACTTACGCCGGCTAGCCTTGATGATTGGAACACCTCTCAAACGGGATGAAGCTACAAAGAAGAAATCTCAGCCCTCTGTAGCCCGAATCTGTATCGAAGTTGATCTCCTAACAGATCTACCCCAAAGCGTCTTCAATTGGGTGAAGGAGACGAGATATTTTTTCAAAAGGTACGGTATGAAAACCTCCCCCTTTACTGTCGCCTATGCAACACAGTTGGTCATGGGGCAGCAAATTGTCGAAATAAGGACTGAAGGCTGCTTCTACTGCACCTAGGGAAAAACCCTCGCACCGAGCCAAACCCCCGTCTCAAGGTTTGGAAAACCCTCAAACCCCTCTGGGCTTCAAACTCCGGCAAAGCGGCACCTCTTGGACCCCACGAAAATCAAACGATAACTTCCCAAAGCCTAATGATAAACCCTCTGAGGTAATGCTAAAAAAAAACCCACCAACCCACTCACGGACAGATCCAAGGGCAAAGTGACGGAACCAATGGGCAAGGAGACAAGACAAAATTTAGGGAACAACACACTAAAGCCCCCTGCTACGAGACTCTGCCCAAAAGCTCTACCAAAGAAAAGCCGAAAGAAGCAACAATAGCACACTCCAAGCAAAAACTTTGCATAACAATCATACCAAACGAACAGGGTACCAGTTGCCCAACATCACTCAGGGAACCACATTGCTGCAAACCAATCCTACTTTCCAACGAAAATACACTACTACATTGCATCTCTATATGTGGAACACCCAAAAAGTCTACTGATCCACTGGTGACAACACCCCCCATTTCAATTGCCGCTGAGGATACTGAACAATTAAATGAGGGAAAAGGATTTTGACGACACTAGGGAATCCACTGAGCATCGAAACTAGGCAAAACAAAACCCCCCCCCCCCCTTACACAAACTGACGATGAAACTACCCCACCAAAAAAAAAAGACACAAATTCACCCAACAAAGAGGGGCATTTTTATCCAACAAACCCTCGGCGCTCCGCAAGGATATCTGGTGACCCCAAACACCCCTCCTTTTAAATGATCAATATGCTCTTTGGAATGTACGTGGGATTGCCAACAAAGCATCTCAGCGTCGTCTTAAATTCTTAATACAATCTCATAGAATATCATTAGTTGCCCTTCTTGAACCAATGGCAAACACTGCTATCCTCCAAACATTGAGAAATAAATTCAATCTCTTTACAACACTCTCTTCTGCCAACAACAAATTTGGATTCTTATCTCCAATGAATTCTCTGTGTTATCCTCAACTGATCACGAGCAAATTTTATCCCTGGAAGTTACCCACCATCAACTTCCCACCACAATTTTGATTTCTGTCGTCTATGCCTCCTCCACAACACAGGGCCGCTCTGAGTTTATGGTCGACAATGCAAACACTCTCCAGGTCTTCTCAAGGTATGCCATGGCTAATAGGAGGAGATTTCAATGTCATCCATTCAATAAATGAATACAAAGGAAACTCCACTCCCAACCAGGGGGCGATCTCTGATTTCAATAACTGCATAACCAAATGCAATCTCATTGAGCTTCCAACCGTGGGGAACGAGTTCACATGGCAAGGAGTGAGATCTAATGGAACGGTACTCAAGAAACTCGACCGCTTGCTCTTTTCAACAGACTGGATCTCCTCGATTCAGGTAAACTCCATTCAACACTTGAATAGAGCTTCTTCAGACCACTGCCCTATCTTGTTTCAATGCCAAAAGGAAGCATCATCCAAACCAAGCCTATTTCGATTCCAGAAGATGTGGCTCAGAAGATAGGAAATATTCGAAATCATTAAGGAGAATTGGTCTCAGCCAACAGACTCTTATGGCATGCTAGCTTTCTCACTTAAACTTCAGAGACTCAAGTCTAGGCTTAAGGATTGGAATAAAAAAACAATTTGGGGACGTTTTCAAAAATCTGAAGAATGCGGAAGCCCAAGTCTCTAGTCTAGAACAGCTGTACGAAGCGACTGGAGAAGTCGAAGACAGACTCAACCTAGAGAAGTCCAAATCCAACCTATTCTCACGCCTCAGGGAACACACGGACTATATACAACAGAAATCCAAGATGAGATGGTTTAGAGAGGGAGATGGAAATTCAACTCTCTTTCATTCTTTTGTTGCAAACCGTAAGACCAAAATGATGATTCATAAAGTCAGAAATGGAAGAGGTGATTGGATATCATCCCCTGCTGAACTAGAAGAAGAAGCCATCCAATTCTTCACCCACCTTTTACGGCAACAGCCAATTGATGATGATGCTGGAGCCGAGAATAGGCTGCTTGCTAACATCCCGAACTTGATTACTATTGAAGACAACAGGGCATTGCTGCGTCCCATCATGGGCCCAGAGCTAAAACAAGCTGTTTTTGGATTAGATGAGGAAAGTCACCTGGCGCGGATGGATACGGAGGTTTCTCTACCGCTCCTGCTGGGATATAATTGAACAAGATCTCTTAGCTGCAATTCGAGATTTTATGGCTGGTACTCCAATTCCCAGATTCGGTAGCAAGCACTCTGATTGTCCTTCTACCTAAAAAGCACTCCACAACAACATTTGCGGATTATAGACCGATAAGCCTTTGCAATTTTTTGAACAAAATTTTCACAAAGGTACTAACCGAAAGGTTGAAGCTAGTTCTACCATCCATAATCTCATCGGAGCAGTCAACCTTCCTAAAAGGTCGCGACATCACAGAAAACATACTCCTTGCTAAGATCTCGCCCAATTCCTAGATCATCCTCAAGAGGCGGAAACCTGATAATCAAGATGGATATGATGAAAGCTTTTGATCGGGTATCATGGTCCTTCCTCCAGAACTTAATGATCAAATTTGGATTCGCACACCATTTTGTATCACTTATCTTGGGCAATCTTAGAGCAGCCTGGTTTTCAATTATATTAAACGGAGGTCCAGTTGGTTTCTTCCAAGCATCTAGGGGTATCAAACAAGGGGATCCACTATCTCCATATCTCTTCTTGCTAGCTTCGGAAGCCTTATCTCGCGGACTAAAACACCTTCAAGAGACAGGGCAAATACTTCCATTTCACACTCCCTCATCAAACTCAGCCAAAATAACACACCTAAGTTTTGCAGATGATGTCTTGATTTTCACTCGTGGTGACAAAAGGTCCTTGCAGCATCTCAACAGATTTCTTTCGGATTATGAGCTAGGTTCTGGACAAAAAATCAATAAGGACAAGAGTTTTTCATCCCCCAAGCAACCGCCCCCCAATCTACATTCAACAAGTCTTGACTTCTCTTGGAATTCCGGATAGCTCATTTCCTTTCCAATATCTAGGATGCCAACTCTACAGGGGTAGAGTACGAGAATGTTATTTCTCACACTTAATCGACAATTACGAAAGGAAGCTAAGCCATTGGTCCACCAAGATCCTATCAACTGGAGGTAGAGTAATACTCATCTGTCATGTGTTGCAAGCAATTCCACTTCACACGCTCACAGCAATTCAACCCCCCAAATCAGTGATAAAAAGCTTGAGCACAAATGTCAACAATTCCTATGGGGATCCTCAGACTAATGGTAACAACAAACTTGGAAGGCTTGGCAAGAATCACTTTTCCATAAGATGAAAATGGTCTTGGCATCCGAGATTTTTCCTCCCTTTATTAAAGCTGCATCACTAAAGCTATGGTGGAAGTTCAAGCAAGGCAAGAGTCTTTGGGCAAATTTCATTGCTCATTGTCTGAATCATCAAGGAAACGTACTTCATGGCGACGTCTTCAACTTATCAAAATATAGCAGAACAGAATACCTGTATACAAGGCAACAAACGCATATGGATGCCATCCCTCACCGGTGCGTTCGCTATAAGTTAGCATATGAAGTGGTTAGGCCGAGGCAACAACCCATTCATTTTTTTGAAAAAATTAAACATCGTTTTCTTCCTCTTGGATTTTTCATATTCATGTGGAGAGTATTCAATAAACTATATGCCTTTCCGGAAGTTCTTTGCAGTTTTGGATTCACCTAGAACCCCTCTCGATGCCCATTGTGTCTGAGTGACATAGAGTCCTACAACACCTTTTCCTCCAATGCAAAGTGGCTACTGATCTATGGTTTCTTATGGCTACCTGGCTAGACATCCATATCCCTCCGGTCACCGGCTTGTGGAATATGATACAAAATTGGTTCCAAGCGCATCCAAAGGGCACAGTGTTTAGCATAATATGTCAGCTAACACCTGCCTTCATTTGCTGGGAACTATGGAAGGCGAGGAACATAATGATCTTCGAAGGTCGCACAACATCAGTTGGAGCACTCTATCACAGGGTCAAAGACCAGCTAACCCTAACGCTCAGTTCCTTTCTCCCCAAAGTACATACCGTGCAAGAAGCTACAGCTATCAAAAACCTTTTCGCAACCATCTTGGAGGTAAGGGGGAAAACAAAAAAAACCATCAAATGGTTGGACCCTATCAGGTTATGTATTAACTCCGCTTTTTCAAAAAATCCGAGAGGCGGTTTGGGCTTACACTTTGCGCGGAACGATGGTTCGTTTTACTTTCAAACATGAACGTGTAATGGCACATCAGTGGCAATATCTATAGAACTGGAGGGTATCCTCTTCGGCCTACACTCATGTGCTACCAACAATATCTCCCAAATACAGATCCAAACCAGAAAACAAGTCACTAGTATCCTATCTTCAAGAAGGTATAGGTGTCCGTGGCAACTATCCCTTAAAATAACGGAAGAAAAAAAACTTGATGCAGCTACTATCAGCATCTGTTGTCCATGTATAAAAGCGAAACAAATGCTCTAGTGGCAGGCCTTTCTCACCATGCAACTCAACTTGATAGAACCACTATCGTGCGCTGGCAGGATCTCCCGAAAAGCTCAAAGGCATCTACCTACTAGATATTGCTGGATGTCTATACATTAGGATAGATAGCCCCCATCACAAGCTAAACTACTGTTCCTTTGTTTACTTCCCCCAGTTGGAGGAATGTCATTTTTGAAAGTATTACTAAATATTGCTTAACTGTAAGGTCTTTTGAAGGAATCAATAAAAGAAACAGCCATACTGGCTTTTTTTTTTTTTTTTTTTTAAAAAAAGATGTATGATTATAAGGAAATGGATACTTCTTCATTCGTACTGCACTATTTTCCTTAGTTTTAATAATTAATGATTGAGATTGTTTACTTTTGAATTACCTTGTAATATAATTGTGGTATCTTTTGGGCTTATAAGATTCAGTACATTCCAAGGTGTTTTGTTGTTATTATTGTATTACTTGTATTATAAATATATCATTTATTTGTATTTGTTTTTATTACATAGTGTAATATTTATCCTCCAATTAAACTTGTGTAAAAATACATTCTTTTTAACTATTATCCCTGGTTTGCATAAGTTAAAACGTCAAATTTTTATATATCTTGGAAAAGCAAACATACCAGTCGTCCGTTGCGTATAGTTATCTCTAAAATAAAAAAATCCTATTCAGCAAAAGAAAAATCCGAATACTTTACAAAGATATGGAGGTGTGAAATGATTTCAAAATAGCTTTCAAGAAGATAAGCATTCTCAATACACAGATCAAGTTTGCTTCTACCCCTCACTTTCTCTCTCTCTCTATCTTCCCAAAGAAATCGTCCATCAAAAATCTCTCTCACCTACTATATCTTCTTCTTAACCATCTAGGTAGTATATTTTTCATAATATTTGATGTCTAAAGATAACAAAATAGAGCAAGCCTTGAAAACCCTATTGTCCTATGGGATAGCAAAGATGACCTAGAAGATGGTGGTCAAAGCAATCTTATAGTACTATCATCTAGTGAGAATCAAGAGCAGTGTCGAACACCAACTTCGGATGATCACAAGATTCCAACAAATTTGAAGTTGCCCTCCTACTCCTCGCAAAAAACAAGTGCAAGTGCACGCACAACATCATAATTATAAGAGAAAATTGGTGGATTTTTCGAAAATTCAGGTTTGAGACGAGGTGGAGTCTTTTTTTTCGATCGAACTTGGATCAATCTAGTGATAAATCTCGCCCTTCTAAGAAAAGATGTACAAGCAAAATGATAAGGAAGAAGGTGTTTAAAGAATAAGGTAAGTAGTTTGAATTATTTTTATTATTGTTATATCATTATTTACCTTCATTTCCCGGAATACATATAGTTGATTGTGTAATATTATGTTATAGTCATACGATAGTCAAGGTTGTAAATAGATCTTTGTAGATTCATTCTAAATATCTGTTTTTTCTGTCTATGCCATTTTTCTTTCCTTTTTTCATTTTATTTTATTTTTGGGAACAGTTGTATATTCTTACAGCACTATATAACTCTTCTACGGGAATTTTTTGGGCTCTTTACTGGCCAATATTTATTAGCCGCAAGATGTTCAATTTTTGGTTTGAGTCGAATTGATGCTGGGGGGAAAAGTATTTTGGCTTTTCATTCTTGATATTGACGGACTTCTATATGTGGACGTCAAGAAATTTCTATCTAATTTGGAAATGTAAATGTGCTAGGGTACGTAGTTTCTTAGAAACCTAGGAGTTTAAAAAGGGGACCGCAATAAAATTGTTAAGATGGGTTTTTTAGGTTTTTTCTTTTTCCTTGTTTAGTGTTTTCAAAAGAAAAATGCATGCAGAAAGATTATGTGGACGGATTAGGAAAGGGGTACAAAACGTGGTATATTTGGGGGTGTGTATGTATGTGTGTTAGTTAAACACACGTGTTAGGGGTTTTTAATCCAATCGCTGTAAGAATTGGTTGTGTCTAGCCATGACGACAAGTCACAAGTGAATTAGGTAGTATATGTCAATACGCGCTCAAATCCAAATAAGATCTTGTCGATCTAACATTCCAGCCCGGGGATAGTGTGAGCGAAAGATCCTCGATTTTGTCACCAGAATATGTTTTTTTCCCTTCATTAAAAACTTTTTTGTTTGTAAAATGTTCAGCGTTATGTACATTTTCCCCTTTTTTTTTCCCCCGGATGTCGATTGTGGCTCAAGGGTTTATGAATGGATATAATTGTTTTAAATATCATTTTGATGATATATATTGCATTTTAAAATTCCCAAAGTTTAACACTAGGATCGGTTAACGACAAAACGATTTTGGAAAAATTTTCCTTTTCTTGGATTGTTGTTTATAGAGGTTATAAACACCACACCTTAAGATTTTTCTCAAAAAAAAGTGTTTTATTATAAAAAAACGAAAGAAAAAAAAAGATTGAATGGGTGATTATATTTGATTTATTAAAGTCTCACAGCAATTTTTTAAAGACTCCAGTGAATACATTTGACGAATGGAGGGGGAAAAAAAGAATTGTACTATGTATCGTAAGAGAGAATATGGAAAGTGCAAAGCAGCACTGCATGCTCTATGTCTTGTTTTTAAAGAATATGTGTAGGGTTTTTATACGGTTAATATTTTTATATTAAAATCATTGAGATAATGTAATTATTCTTCAGTAATGAATTCGCTTTTCCCATTCCTGCAGTTATTTTTATTTCAAAATCTATAATGTTTTCTTCTACATCATCATTGTGAGTTTGTTTATGTTTGAACCCTTTTTTTTTTCCCTTTTTTGTTGGCTATTTGCTTGTATTGTAACACCCTATCCGTTTTGCATTCGACAGGGAACATTAAAATAAATTTTCTTTCATACTAGAAATACTCAAAATTCCTGTTCAGCTTGTACATGAGATCTCTTACTCGTACTTGCCTGTGCTTAATGAGCAGGACTATGTAACCTGATAAAAGGATTCTAGCAATACACAGTAATCTTATTAAGGGAAACCCAGCTAGCTCTGAAAACGTGATGTTATAAAGACATTACTTTTTTTGAAGTTTGAATAAAAGTCCAAATTGCAATCTAACAATATACCTTTTATGTTGTCTCGACAAAGGGTTGGCTAAGGAATTTTTGCTGGAGAGCCAGCCGCTCATAGGCAGCAAAAGAAAATGACCCGGCCGGCCTAATTTAGCTGTGTGGTATAACGTGTGTGCAAGCCGACGATTACCAATTGCGTATACAAGCCCGGGAAAATATATCTTAAAATGGATCTGTAGCCAACGAATGTATAAGACAGCGAAACTCGGTGCTATTTTGCCATCCAATGACCAGTCGTAATTTTTTTACAAAATATTCTTCCCCAGGATTATGAGTTTGTCCACCAGACGAAGGATGATGATAGACACATCATCTGGATTGTGACCTAAAACTATTAACCAAATACTATATATGCAATTAACTTAAGATTTGGTATGCCACTGGACATCCTAAATAGTCTATAGTAGTTAGATTAAAGGCTTGAGACACGTGGTAGTTCATTATTAATTGAAAGAGCTAATTAGACAGTAATAGATAGAATTAGACTAATTATCATTGTGAACCTCAAAAACTTCAATTGGGTATTAAAATTGATAATTTTAAAGTTTAGATACGTAATTAAAAAATCAATTTAAATTTATACTGTATTGAATACAGAGTTCAGTACAAGAACTTGCCAAATCTGATGTACACGACAAAGAAACCATGCCATTGCCTTCCTAGTCATTGAGGCAGTGAGTTTAAGAATTGGTACAATATAGATCGGTTGATTAAGTTTCATCCTACGTTTGATGTTCAAGTTTAGTGATGTGTACTAGAGTAGAAGCCTTCATGAATCACGTATAAGTAACATAGAGCTCCAAGTTGTGGCTCAACGGGGCAATGGAAATCGTTCAGCGAACTCACGGTCTACAAGGCCAAGGTCCACTTGGATGCCCCTATTTATGTAATTATCCGGATTCAATATATCTTAATAGGTAAGGTAGTTAGGTGCATTTAGTGCTGTAACTATTAGAATGAATAAATCTTTGCAATTATATTTCAGTAAGCTTCTTGTATATAAGAATTACCTCTTATTTTTAATATCCATTCTTCAGTAAATTTATATTCTATCAGAGTTTTTTTCTTTATTTTTTCCTTTTAAAATCTGTGTGTGTTGTGAACTAGGCCGACTTAGCATTCCACATGCTTTTTGGAACGATAAGTGTCAAATGGGATCATCCTTAAACAAAACTCCTGTAATTTGTGAAATCAGAGTAGATTGTTGTTTATTAAATCAAAATCGCTTATATGATTTTTCTAATGATATATTTTAAATTTCAATAATGGAGAAAAGAAAGATCACTTGTTATGTAATACATATATATGCGAAATGATTTATTTATAGAGATGAAACTTTAAATTTTAATAATCTCTACACAATTTATTTATTCAGTATATAATCCAATATATATGTTAGAAGTCGATACAATAATAAGACAAGATGATTGCTTTATAATATATGAACGATTTTATAGCTTTTTAGTTTACTTGAAATTAATATAGATTATAATTTTGACCCAATCTTGCCACTCTGCTGAAGACAAATATATTTCTTTTTTTTTTAAGTAAAAAATTACTATATATACTTTAATTTGATATAAAATAAGTATGAATATGGATTAGTCCATCTATTTCTGAAGAAAAAAAATATTTTTTTCGAATAATAGATTTCGATTTTGATTAAAAAAATAAGTTACGTATATAAAGACATGTATTTTCACCCATGCAATTCTAGAGAGAGAATAAATATTATACATTACAAATATTCCATATATAATTCAGGTAGGAGACACAGAGAAGACGACGATGAAGCTAAATGACAACACAAGCACAGGATCTTATTTGGCATCATTACCGTTGCTGAATGCAGATTGGTGTGGAAGGATGGGGATAAAACAAGGATTGGGCTTATGAACTATTCGAGTCCATGAAGCCTTTTGTGGTTATCAACATAGATGATGTTGCAGACTAATCAGCTACGGCAGCGCATTATATTTCATGTCGGTGGAACATGGGCACTCTCCTTCGTAGAAGTGGATTGATCGGAAAACCACACTTTTCTCCAAATTCCAAGTACACGTCTGGCATTATGTCTTGGATGGTGTTAATATATGATAAAATAACATTTATGTGTGAGATGGGGGAAATCGCAAATCATCCATAAATTTCAATCTTAATGAGGATATATAACTAAACTTATAAAGTACATTTTAACATTTTTTAAATTTTTATAAATTAGCAACATTAAAAGATATTTTTTTTTCCAATCCAAAAAAATATATGTCCATGTTAAAATTAAATTAAAGAATGTTAAAGTGTGCTTTAATAAATTCGGAGGAATATATAAATATTTGCACCAACATCAATGTTTAAGAAGATTATTTGCAATATTAGAAAATATTTGTCAATTTATAGGAGTTTAAAAAGTGTTACAGTATACTTTATAAGTTTAGAAATATATTTGCACTGAGATCAAAATTTAAAATAATTATTCATATTTTTCCCTATACAAATGCACCATATTTTAAAATGAGAATTGCTTGGAAAAGCTAATACGAAACCAACGGTTGATAAACTATATTAATCTGGTAAAAAAAAAAAAATAGCACTTAGAGAGTCAATTTGAACAAGGTATTTTGATAATTGATTTTAGAATTCTTTTTTTTTTATCAAATTATAATTAATAGGTAAAATAATTATACAAAGAAGCCACGAATTATGGAAAGAAAGAAAAAGGAGGAATAGAGAGCGTCCTCTCCGTGATCCTACCATAATTTAAAGGATACAAGGATTTGTGAGCCACTAATCTCTTTGAAGTGAATGCTTCCTTAATTTTGCATCTTTCACATGATCTTGTGAAAGACCATAATGTAATATATAAATATATTGTCATTTCCTCGGATCCTCCTTATTTTCGTTAGAGTGGAAGTGATGTGATGTTATGTCTGTAGTACTTTTAGTTATGAATAGTACCCTCTTTACCTACCGCAAAATAAAATATACGATAATAGTAACACTCAAAGTCTTATTTTCACTACAGCTAAATAAATGTTTTTCCATAATAATAAAAGAGTAAAAGGTAGATGGATTACTTTATCATCTATTTTTATTAACACATTTCATTGAAATATGACATATGGAAAAAAAAAGTTTACATATAAAAAATATAAAATCCGTATATAGAATTATTTTTTTATGTGTCATAATATCAATAAAAGGTATTTTTAAAAATAGATTTTTTATGAAATACTTTTCTTCTTTTCTTATATGTCACAATATTAATGGAGGGTGTTGTTAACTCAAACCAATTTTCACTTCATAAGATGCAGTTATATAGATTTTACCACGTTATTACACTCTATCATGATCGTATTTTCATTAATAACATGTGACATATATATATATATATATATTTTATATATATATATATATTATATATATATAATATTATTGCTTCTCTCTCTATCCTTTTTTGTTTTTCCTTACCCTCAATTTATATTAACCATTTATAAATATCACAACGTCTAACATGTGTCCCCTTAAATCACGTTTCCATGCATGGCTAAACAATCTCACTCAAGGTTGTCAAATTCATAATTCTACTTAAAATCAATAAAGGAATTATAGAATCAGAACGTAGAATTAAACGGTAAAAATGTAAGTTTCTACAAGCTCTATAAAATAGCTTAAAAAAATTATTGATATGTTTACTGTAGTCATAAAAAATATGAAATATAAAATAAAAATAAATAAATTTAATATAAATTTTAATCATAACTCACGATAAAAGTTATATATTTATAGTACAGATAAGTTAGTATAATTTATTATACTAATGCATAAAACTACAATATGAATAATAGTATCAATATGAAATATATTACAATATAAATTGTAATAATAAAATACAAAGATAAAAAAAATTAACTCTCTTTTCATAATTAAAAGTAAAAATTATTGCTAGTTCTCTTTTAACTATAACCATCATTGTTATCATCTTTGTCGTTAAAGCTAACATTATTATTGATACTATTATCAATTATATTCTTATATTCTAATTCCAAGTATTTCAAATAACTAATGATATTCATATTTTATGAAAAATAAGTTATATTTTTTAATATTTAGCCTAATAATAGGTAGAATTAGTAGACACAGTTAAAAATATAAGATTTTATTAATTTTACGTATAAATTTGTGATTCTACCATAGATTTATATGAAAACAATTATATACTCAGATTAACTCGAAAAAAGTATCTTAATAAAATCACAATTTTAATAACTATAATCTCATTGGTACTTCTCTCATCTTTAAGATCTATGGATGTTACTCTTAACTTCCTTTCAAAACTATCATTCCTTATCTTATCCATTCTCGTAGACACACGTGCATCTTAACATTATGACCTATGCTATTTTCTCATCTTTCCACGTATGTCCATAATTTATTATCCAACATCCATGTCCATAAAGTATTAATAGTCTTATAGCCTTACAATATCACTCACCTATATGCTTAGTGGTACCTTTCGATCGCATATATAATAACCTATCACACCTTTTCACTTCATCCATCCTACTTAAATTCCATTTGTAACATCTCCCTACGGTAATCAAATAATTAAATGACAACAGTTTCAATTCATAAACATTTACAATCTAGCACGGAAAAATGAGTATAAATTAACTACTTACATATATATATATATGTATATATACGGACCGGGATCCATAACAAAACTATATTGGGAATGAGTGGTTTTTGGAACGGAAACGGAGAGGATCCATTTCGATTGCTATTGTCTAGATTTCCACATCACAATCTACTTTCTGGTAAGCCTTGGAATCAGGAAAATAAGTTCTCACTTCAAAGCAAATAATCCTGGCGCTACGCCTATCTTCAAACCAATACTCAGCCATATAGCGAAAATTAGCCCTTACAAGAAACATCAACCTTAATACTCCCAGATGGTTTCCTTTTCAAGTTCGAAGCTGTACACTCTTGTAGAGTAACATTTCTTGCATGAATTTGCACGCGCAATATTGTAGTGTTCATCGGACGTTGAACAAAGGGTACAAGATCAGTGTATGCAAGAACCTGACTTTCACATTCGACAAACATTTCGAGCCCAGTCGTAGACTATAGATACCCTGTGGTTGTGATTATATACATCATGGTTACGTTGAAAGTGGCCGTGACGGTGGAGTTGTCGGCGGCTAAGGAGTAATCATGGACATAAGCTTCTTCCACTGTATAAAGGAGGTTGTAGGGGCGGACGAGGAGTATGATGAGTAGGACTGCAAGAGCAAGAAGGATGAAGAGAAATAGCAACGGGATGCTTGCACATAGGTAAAACTTGAAATTGCTTTTCTCCTTCACTCGTTCTTCTTGGTCTATTTCTCCATGTGGAAATTGAGAAGTACTGGGGCTAAGAGTACTAGTGTCCTTGAGAGGCATTTTTTATTTCAAAAGCGGGAGTTCTATGATGGTTGCTATATATATATATTCCTACACCGTTAGCTCATTTCACAAAAAAAAAAAAAAAAGGCAAATATATTAAAAATGTGCTGAAGTTCCCGTGAAATGAGCTATCAGTGTTAAGAAAAAAGATAAAACAATTCCTTTTTTCAGCTTATCAACTGGTATTATTAAAGCATTTATTACACAACCATATGTATGGGGTTCTATTAAATAACGTTCTAAGGACACCGTGAAGGGCCAAAAGAATTTTAATACATTTTTCAACACTATCATGCACCTAAAGAAAATCAATTACATGAACGATCAAAAGAAAATAAAAACACCACCTATATTATAACACTTTAGGTCAAGCGTAGTTAATAACTAAGTTAACAAACACTAATAAACTCTTTTCAACCACTTAATCTAAATTTTTTTAAGCAAATATAGTATTCACGACTTGACTTTATATGTCATTATTTATTATCTTTTACGATCTATGTGGAACTTTATTCATATGAGTATTCATGATTTTTCTCTTTTTAAACACGTGACATCCTCAAACTTATAGTCAAACTTGGAATTTCCCTCTTTTTGATCATTCTCAAATCGAACACCTATTGATTGGCGATAAGCTCTAATACTATTTGTAATATCCGTGGCCAAAAGTAGCTAATAATCAAGTTAATAAACACTAATGAGTTTTTTTTAATTACTTAGCTAAAATTTTTTTAATTAGTGTAAATATACTATTTAATACTTTACCTTATATACCACTATTTAATATCTTCTACAATTTATGTAAGATTTTATTTATATGAGGTACCACAATCTTCTGTTTTTAAACACATAGGGTATCACATTTATTGTGATTTTTTTGAGATCAATTGACTTTTTTTTTTCTTCTAATGAACAAATTCGTGACAAGGGTTTAACTCTGTCATGCAAACATCAAGTGTTTTGTTATATTCTCATATCACATGCATTGGCTATAAAATGAACACCCAAATCCCGTATAAACTCGTACAAGAAAGTCAATCAAAAACTCTAAATTCTTTCATTCATTTGCAAACCCTGTGCGAACAAGTAGAAAATATGATGAAGAAGAGAGATTTAGGATATGCTGTTTTGGCTTTATTTATTTATTTATTTTTTATTTTTTTATGTGCAATTTAGGGCACGTGAGATTTAAGAATGCACTTGATGATTACATACATCTCATGGGATTATAGCGAAAAAGAGAAACGCCCATTAATTAATTGCAAAGCGTGAATATGCATGACAAGTTTATGTAATTTTTTTTAAGAAATAAAAAATAACTTCTTTAAAATGTAGCTTCGAATAATTCTTAACCCTTTTTTTGTATTGTTACACACAAGATTACTGATGTGTGGATTAGGGTAAAAGGTGGCGCAAAAGTAGTAAGCAATTTTCCAGTTGGAATTTGGAAAGAAACACAAGGTATAAAATAGATGGTAAGATGAGAAGGTTTCTTTTTCTTTTTTCTTTTATGTTTAGAAGAATATTTCTTTACTTTAAAATTTTACAATTCCTTCGATGGAATCAAGAGATATAAGGTTTGCCATCTTTTCAAGCAATACATTTATTCTTTAAAAACAAAAGGAAGAAAGCTTCAATGTTACTAATACATATTAGAATAGATAAATGGTGTATAAAAATTAATAAAATTTAATATGTAAAAGTATAAATTATAATTTTTTAAAAAAAAATCTATCATTTACTTTCATGTATTAGAATGTTATCATAATTGAACATTATTAATTTATTTACTAATATATTAGAACTATTGAGTCTTTTTTTATTGGATAGACCTTTTTCTTTTATTTGTACAAAGTCTCATGGGGTTTTAAATTTTTGAGATTTTAAGTATGTAAAAATAAAAAAAAATCAATGGAAATTTTTTCTTAAAGAATATCCCCTAAAATTAAATGTTTCTTTTAAAAAAAAAATTAAATTACATTCTTTTTTAACCTATCACTTTTAATGAAAACCCAAATTTGGTAAAAAAAAAATACAGTACGTATCTTATTCAAAAGGTTGTAAAATATTAGATACAAATACTTAAAAATTCCATTTTTCCCCC